>CAUYQV010091741.1:0-25997 GCA_963574575.1 Galagoides demidoff
CTGTGATGCCATGGTACTCTACCCAGGGGGATAGCTTGAGGCTCTGTCTCAAAAAAAAAAAAAAAAAAGAAAAGAAAATTAATATATTTACTCAGAATATACAGACTTTTTTGTAATACTAATCTCAGTGATGTCACAGGAAAATATTCCTAAAGGCACAATTCTATAAGGCCCACAGAAATAGCAGCCTCAAAAAACATATAAGATTTGGAATATTTTCTGATGAAAATCTTAAGTGAAAAGGTTATTACTAGTGAACTTTTTAGAACATGATAAACATGGAATAGGTGTTTGTTGGACAACATGAAGGAAAAGGCACAAATGCCCAAAGTCAATGAGAATCTGAGGCAGTGTCTAACTGTAGTGCTTAATTAGGAGTCCTGTTATATCCTAAATCTGTTAGTTCCATTAGTTATTCCAGTACCAAAGCCTAGAAAAGCTTCTACTAAAACATTCAGGTTGATTATTGGAGGTTGTCATCACTATTCTCTTTGAAAAAAAAATATTTAAAGGGTTTGTGCTTCCAGAAAATGCAATCTAGCTTGGAATGCTATCTTTAAGTCTAGGCTGGCATAGCTAGTCCCTACAAATGTCCATGTTCTGAATACAGATTTACTGTAGTAAAGAAAAAATATGAGTCAAGTGTCTGAAGAACAGGGTGTGATTTAGCTAAAATTGCCAATTTTGTTATAACATGTTTGGAAAAGTTGCCCCCAAACCGGCTGTCATGGGTATTTCTTAAATTAAAGTAATTCCCACTGAGTCTTTTGAAAGTAAATAGCTGGTGTCCAAGCATCTCTCAAATAAGCCATTGTGAAGTCTCATGAGGACAGGAGCGTTTACCTGTGGCTTTTACCTCTGCAGGCTCTGGGTGGACACTGTACATCTGTGTTGACTGTAGAATGAGAGAGAAATTATTTATGCCACAGTTCAGCCATACCACAGACTGGCTTTCTGTTTATTGTTATGGTTAAAAGCTCTCTCTCTTTTTTTAATGGGTTAAAAAAATATGGAACACTTTATGAATTTGCGTGTCATCCTTGTGCAGGGGCCATGCTAATCTTCTCTGATCATTCCAATTTTAGTATATGTGCTGCTGAAGCGAGCACTAAAAGCTCTCTCTTAATAAGCTCCAAAATTCCTGGATGTTCCAGGAAACATTCTTCAAATAAGTTTTGGATAATAACCTCGATGTGTTCCAAGTTGTATGTGGCAGATACAAACGTGCTCCAATATTGTTGCATGCAGAAACTCCCCATGAATTTGGACTCTGGCAGAGATAAAGCAGACCCCAAAAACTTCTTGACCAGACAAATGTTAAATAGAACAATTGCTGCCTCCAGTTGCTCTTGACACAAGTATTTGGTGGGGTGGGGAGGAGGACAGGGTATTTGCTATTTCTGGACAGGCTCTTTTCTTTTTGGAAGCTAATGATAATTAATTAGTTAATTAATTAACATTGCAGGGTCCTCAAGGCAGGACACAGGTCAGGTGCCATGTATCTGGACTTTCCATTATCTCAGGTAAGAGGGAAGAGGAAGGAACACGAGCCCCCTATCTTTAATAGAAATGTGGCTTGGTGTCTGGTAGTGCTCTGCCAGTCTGCTTTGGCTTGGGCGTGGGGTGGGCAACTCCTCTCCAAGAAGTACTCAGGGAGAGAAAGGCTTGAGAGGAGGAGCAGCATGACAGATGAACCATCAGGTTGCAAACAAGTCCAAATAAGTTCATCCTTGGTCTCATCTTTTGATGTAAGCAGTTGAGAAATTAGGTTTCTCCTGCCATGTTAAAGGGCCTCAGCCTCTCCAAGTTTAGTCCAGGGCAGAGAGCACACTTACTTATACCCTAGGAGCTACTGCTTGTAGCAGGAGATAATGTCCCTGCATGCATCTTTAAGCATGCTGTGAAATTAGTCCCCAAGGGGAGGAGGCATGACCAATGTGTGTCAGATGTTCAGACTTTTTTGTGTGATTCTAGCCAGGGGCTAAGGAAGAGAGCGTTGAGTGAAACAAAGAATTTTGAAGGCAACTAGGGCTCCAACTTAACCAACACTATATAAATGCATAGGGATGAATCCCCAACAATAAAAACTAACTAAATAAATAAAATTCATTTTGTCTAAAACTTCTTGTGAAATATGAGTGTTCAGAAATCATTCTCTTGTTATTTCTTTATTGCATTCTTTTTTTCTAGCTAGATTTGAAACTCCGTTTTTAATTTCCCCTGTTATTTAACGTGATGCGATAAATACAGTAAAAACTCAAAAAAAAATGCGTAGGGTGAAAAGGAGGGTGAGTAGGAGGCAGTGGAATAAAAGAGTGGGGGAGATGGTTCTCTATACCATATGTGAGAACTCTTATGAACTGCCCTGACCGCTCATCTGCAATGTGACCTTGGGCAAGTTACTTAACTATTCTGGGCCACATTTTCCTCATTTGTAAAATGAGGATCTAGTACCTAGGTCATCAGATTGTTGTGAAGTCTAAATGAATATATGTAAAACATTTAGGTCTACCAAATAGTTAAGTGCTCAAGAAACAGCCCTTAGTACCTGTGGCTTAGTCTTGCTTTTATGGTGTGGTTTGATTAGTTTAGCTACAGTTCGTACCAAGAGAGGGCTGTTTTGGAACACAAAGTCTCCACTGGGCATCCCTTCATCGTCTGAATAAAATGTATGCCTGTGTAGGGACATCTTTAAGAAATGTCCTTAAGAAGGGTCATACCTGCCACTTACTGTGTACGATTTAGCTAATTCAGTATTATGAATAACAAAAAGAACTGGGGAAAAATTTTTTTTTCCTTTCCTTAAATCTATATTCACTTGAAAATATAAGAGGACACATAATATCTTGTTCTCTCACCTATTCCAAAAAAGGCAATTAAAGAACTTCAGAAAATAAAAAATAGATGAGGCCATGCCTGTCTCCAGAGTAGTTCCTAGTTCCTGTCTTCTGTGGGAGTGCTTTCTCATTAGATCTCAGGTCAGCCTGCATTTAGGGGTTGGGAGAGAGAGTGCTGGCTTAAGGAAAACCTCTGTACAAATCTTCAAAGAGAGATCTGATTAAAAAGCCCACGAGAAGAACAAAGATGCTATAAGCTTCCAAATTACAACATGATCAAGAACTCATAGGACCTGAAATTTGGCACATGGTCAAGGCCAGCACAGGCTTTTAAGAAACACGGGGAGAAGTTATTGTAAATTTGATATATTAACTGATCCAGTAAGACAAGGGAGGCAATAGCATTTTTTTTTTAAGTGGGATTATTTGAATCACCAGGGGGTGGTGGGACTCAACAACCTGTAAGGTTAACCTTAGTTAACTCCTTATTGGAATGGTCAAAATACTTGATGCAAGGTAATTTTAGATATAAACCAGGAATAACATGGAAGCATAATCATTATGTTCAAAATATAAATCACAGAAAATAAATTTTTTTAGAGATTCAGCTATAGTTTTGGTCAGGAAAAAGATTGTTGTACATTTTCCCTGGAGTCCTTCTTCAAAGAGTAACCCAGGGGAAGTACTATTACTAGAGTTACTGTGAAGTTGTTTTTTTTTTTTTTTTTTGAGACAGAGCCTCAAGCTATCCCCCTGGGTAGAGTGCTGTGGCATCACAGCTCACAGCAACCTCTAACTCCTGGGCTCAAGCAAGTCTCCTGCCTCAGCCTCCCAAGTAGCTGGGACTACAGGTGCCCACCACAACGCCCGGCTATTTTTTGGTTGGAGCCATCATTATTGTTTGGCGGCCCAGGCTGGATTTGAACCCGCCACCTTAGGTGTATGTGGCTGGTACCTTAGCCATTTGAGCCACAGGCGCCGAGCCTACAAAGTCTTTGTTATGTAGTATTTCTATCAATAATCTACCACTAATACATCTCTGGGAGAAATTTACTCTGAGAAAAGCATTGTAGAGAACCCAGCTTTTAATCCAGGGTTTTGCAAGTTCATAGACCTGGCAGTACCCTATAGCACAGAAGGAGCAAACCAAAGTGGGTCTTGATCAGATTGTTTGCATTCAACCTTAGTTTTCCTCTAATTAAAAAGATAGTATGTTTTTAGGAAAAATAATTGTTAAAGCTTCCCAAAGAGAAAAAATTAAAGTTGTAAACCAAAATTTCCTTCATAAGGAAGGAAAGAATTTAAAAAAGAAAAAATTTGAACTTAATCATTTGAATGTTTAGGGTCAGAAGCTTGGAGTTCGGACCTTGTCTGTCAGGGACAGCATGATTTGGTATAGGTAACTTAGTTTCTGTATGCAAGGAATTGAGTAAATATTCATCTTTATGGTATGGGTTGGGAATAATTTATGAACATTTTGACCACGTCTACACACTACAAACTAAAGTGGTTGCTGATTATTTGGTTTTTAGGTGATCAGGGAAGATGGCAGAACCAGCCAAGGTGAGCCTGAGATTTATTGTCCTCAACTTGTCTTCCTTGATTACTTACATGGCCTTAATTAGTCAACTTACTGCAGACTTCTTTCACTTTGTGCTCAGCAAATTTGACTACAGAGTTGTTTTCATCCCTGGTGAAAATGTGCAATGTTTATATCACTAATATCTGGAAACAATTTTTAAAAGATGATTAAAAACTAGAGAGTGGGAAATTTTTGTTTACTGAGACTCTACTTCCTTCTTCCTTCTAACCCCTCCCCCCTAAGGTTGGTGCCTCATTCTCTTAAGTCACCTACCTGCCTTTAGCCCAGTGGCTCTCAAACTAGAAGGAGCATCAGACTTCACTGGAGGCTGGGCCCCAGCCCCAGATTTCTGATTTTCCAGGTCTTTTGTGGGACTAGAGAATTTGCCCTTCTGACAAGTTCTCAGTGATGCTGACACTGCTGGTCCAGGGACCACAGTTTGAGACCCACAGAGGGAACTGGCCTCCTGCCAGCTTCTTCTCTGCCATGGACTCCTGCTCTTATCTCTGCATGTCTCCACTTGGACCCCAGGCCTCTTGCTACTCTCTGTGGGTGACCCCAGAGATAAAATGAAGGGGGTTTAATTTCTTTACACCCCTCTAATACAGCACTTGTGTGTTTTTAATGCAAGGATAGAGATAACAAGAGGGAATTACAAACAGGAGTGGATAATGTGAGACTGAATCTAAATATGGTGGTTCCAATATACAATTCCTAAACTGTTTTTTCATTGTCACCCTCCCCCTAAAGAAAATTCTTTAGAGTTTTTTTTTTTGAGACAGAGTCTCACTATGTCACCCTGGGTAGAGTGCTGTGGCATCACACCTCACAGTAACCTCATACTGTTGGGCTTAAGAGATTCTCTTGCCTTAGCCTCCCAAGTAGCTACAGCTACAGGTGCTGGTCACAACACCCAGCTATTTTTTGGTTCTAGTTCTCATGGTTGTTTGGTAGGCCCGGGCTGGATGCAAACCCGCCAGGTCCAGTGTATATGGCTGGTGCCCTCACCACTGAGCTACAGGCACCAAGCCTATCTTTAGAGATTTTTTTTCCACTCTGATTGTTATCCACCCTGACCTTCACCTCTGCTCATGAAATTCAAACTCCATAGATACACTGTATATTTGCTTATTTTCTGCAACCTTTTGGAGGGCCACAAACCATTACAATATCCCAAAGCTTTTTTTATCCACTAAGAGCCATTTTCCCCCCTTATTGGTGACAAATGTATATTCTGATGGAACAAGGTAAATGTATTAAAACACTTTAAACTGTTCTTGGGGTCCTCTACAGGCACACTCCGTTCTTAATTTTGTTCCAGTGTTTCAAAGACTTCCCATTTCCTCTCTCTTGAGAGTGGTCCATTCTTCAATTTTGGTTCAACTTAGTGCTTATATCTGTTCTTCCCTGCCAGTCCCCTTTGAAGGAAAACCTCCTCCCATTCTTTTTCCTTGGGATCTAGAAGGTGGGAGAAAGAGGAACAGTAAAGCCATCTAAGAGATCTCTAACTCTGCTTTTCCTTCTGAATTCCTTACCATCTGGCCTCAGTGGCAAAACTCTCTGCCAAAGAGGAAAATTGTATTAAAATACAGATGCTTCCTTTTGTCTGACCAGGTAGTCTAATGATACTATAACACCATTGCTCAAGGTCTGAATTATTCTATCAAGAATAGCCCCATTGAGACTTTAGTTCAATAGCAAGCTCTAACTCTCCAGGACAGGTCCCCTCCAAGTTTTCTTAACTGCTGAGGTTCAAAGAAGTTTTTCATTCTCCCTGTGAGCTTTGGGTGGATGAATATGGGACATCTCTCCTTCATCTCCCACTCCCGACCTCCACAATACACCCCCTCCAAACATACACACGTGTAAGCATGCATAGAGAAATAGCAACAATTCTTAGAGACTGAATCCTCTAAATTAAGGGCCAGAAAACTCCAACCTCTAACTACAACATATCTGCCCAAATTCCTGTGTTCATAAGGGAGGTAACATTTTTCATGCAGAACATTGTCAGCTACTTTCTCCTATTGCCAGATAGTGCCCTAACTCCTGCTGTGAGAAGCTCATTAGAACATCTTGCCGAACAATGGAACTCTCCACCCCAACTAGAGCTTAGAAACTAAAGCCTTTTCTTTACTTGAGTCCATTATTTCCTTTTCTGATCCCTAAAGTACTAGAGAGGGAGCTTAGGCCTTGTTATTCTCCTGCCCAGAGCAAACACCTGGAGAGATAATGTTAGTGGTGGTGCTGGGAAAGTATTGTTCTACTAGTCATGCTTTTTAAAAAAACAGAAATCTGTTTTATTAGGATGGGATATGTATTTTTGTGCCTCTTCTAAAAGGGAAGTGGAAGAAATATCACTTAATTCATGGATAAGATTTTATATCTATCCCCAGTGATGGGTTGGCAGCCAAGACTCAAAAAGACTGATGATGAATGGTTGGATTAAAAATTGTATCTCTAGCAAACTGGAAATGGTGGCTCCTTTTTAGTGATATCACCTGCCATAGTTACTCCTACTTCCATACCCGGGAAAGATGTTAGAGGTATTCTAATTGAGCCTGCTCATTCTATACTGAGGAGAGAGATCCAGAGAGGTAAGCTGGTTTGTCCAGGGTCAGTTAGGTGAAAAGAAAAGAAGTCAAAGCTCAAACCTCACATTCTCTGATTTCTTCCCAGATAGCTCTTTCTACTAACCATGGTACTTCCTACAATTCCGTCCTCTTCCTTTGTTGTAAAGTTAGGATTCTGGTTTCTCCACAGATGTGACTGAGATATCTTAAGTCTCATATTAAGATTTTTTGGGGTTTAGGCTCCAGTTTTCTGAAGAATTGAGAGGAACAAGATGTCCTTTATGGCTTATGAATGTGAATGGAGAGGATGCCTGGTTTCCAACATGGAAACCAAGAAAGGAAAAAAGGAAGCTAAGGGTGATGGTAGGACAGTTTCCCTTTCCTTCTCGAGTTCTCCTTCTTGCATGTGAAACTGTAGAAGCAAGAGTCAATGACATCAGCATCTTTGGTGAAAAGAAAAACAGAAGTAAAGGGATTAGCAGGCTTGATGTGCCTGACCTGCCAAATACAACATGGGCATCCTGCAGCTTACTTAGTGAACACTCCATCTGAATATGGCCTTGGTTGCAGGCCCACATCCATCTGTAGCTTGACCTAATTCAAATCAAGAAATAGATAGTAAGCTTTGATTATGTGGCAGGTAGTTGTTTTGGGAAATAGAAAGATGAATATGACATTGATTTTGATTTCAAGGGATATATTATCTAGAAGGAGAGAGAGGGCTGTATACAAACTACTATGGTGCAGGAGAGCATATGACTGTACTATTAAAGGGGTAAAAACAAAGTTATCTGGGAGCCTGAGGCTATGGCTGCATCTGAAAGTTTCAGAGAAGGCAGAAATGAAGGGCCCTGGCCAGGGAGAGGTTGGAAGTTAGTTGGGGAATTTGGTAATGGAGAAGTTATCAATTGACTGCAGAAGCAGCTACTTCTGAATAGTCATTTGTGCTAGTTGAGGTGAATTTTCAATTTTAGTTTATATATTTGCATTCCAAATTTTGGTGAAGTCCCTCTTCATACTCATAAATCTATGCTTGTAAATGACCAATTGTTCTTCTTTTGACTTGGGTAGTTAAGCAACTAAATGATTACATGTGTAAATTCAGGGGCTTGGAAATTTGTTTTATTAGTTTTATTAAACTCTGCTTGTGGTTGTGTAACTCTAAGCTGGAAATGGAAAAATTAATAGGCAACCTGTGAAAATCATTACTAATTGTTTCCTTCTGAACTATTAAGAAATAAAATTATATACTTGGTCTTTGGAACATAATAGGTGGGGTAGAACATTTCCTTAGATAGGGGACATGGCAATTTTTTAAGAAGTAGGATCTATATTAAACATAAAAATGAAACAATACAATACCTTTTTCTTAAATCAAAAGATCCTGAATATTTATTTTGCCATTCCACTTCAGTATAAATGAGTCTAGAAAGAAAACCTAAGCACATCTGGGATAGCAAGTTTGAAATTTTATATGGCAGAAATGGCCAATGGATCACCATAAATTCACCCTCTTCTTTTCATAGTGGAGTTGTTGCTGGAAGGTGGCTTCCAAGACAGAGGCTACATTTTTCAGCATGTTCTACCTTACATCAAGGTGATCATCAATAAAATGTGATGGAAGGAATATGTGTAGAAACACTAGAAAGTCTAGGCCTAGACTTTCCGGAAGTGAGTGGGACTTCTTCATTTTCTCTTCCCATGTGCTGGCTGAACACAGATGGTGGAACCACAGGATGGAAATGGGCCGGGTCCTTAAACGATCATGAGGAGGAAAGCAGCCTATAAATCAGGGACACAGCACTGAACTGAGTGAGAAACAAAATTCCACTGTTTGGTATATTGCATTGTTGTTCCCAACTGTCTGCTCGCTGTGAGTTCTAGGGGCTGTCTGTGGTGAGTTTCCCTGGAGGAAGGGTGAGTTTCCCTGGAGGAAGGGTATCTTTCCTATCTGATTATATTGGGGTTGGCCGTATGACTTGCTTTGGCTATTGGAATATAAACAGAAGTGACATAGACTACATTCAAGCAGAAGCTACTGCATGACTCCATTATTATTCTATTTCTTGTTCTGAGAACAACGTGTTTCGGATAGAAGCTGCTTCTTCAGCCTAAGGGCATTCAGCTTAGATCCCCAATGAAGATAATGCTTCCAGCAGAGGTGCACCTAATACACAGCCAATGCATACTGTGAGCAAAAATGAACCTTTGCTGTTGATATGGGGATCACTTGTTATGGAAGAATAACCCAACAAAACTGATCAAGATATTGTGCTAAATCATTGAGATTTTGATAATTACCCACTATGGCTTTTGGTACTACCGTAACTAATATATTCTGACACTAGAAGAATAAAATGTGTGTCAAACTGGAGAATGGGGAACAGTGAACAATATGTCATAAAACATTTTTGCTTTAAAGTATAGTTAAACACAAAATACTCTAATGGAATTAAAAGTCTTATTAACTATTAATAGACAAATTGAAACCTGGTGAAACTGCAAATGAATAAATTCATTTTCAAACATGAATTGGGTAACAAATCATTAAGCCAGTGGACCACCTTCTGGCTCCACTGAGCTATCTGATTTTTCCTGCCAATCGAGAGTTCTTGGCAGACTCCAAAGAGGTAAATTGATGCCTAAAAACTCGAGATGATCCTATAAAGATTCCTATGTTCCTGCAATAGCAGAACAACATGACTCTTCTCACCACCCCCTCTTCATGGAACATCAGGGGAGAGGGATACCAGAAGGGTACAGACAGGGAGGCAATAACATATATTTCAACTTCTCATTTTTGCATGAGACTGGACTTTTCACAGGGGCCAGTTATTGAAGAAAGCAGTAGGGTCATTTTTGAACCCCAGGATCCCCAGAGATGGTATACGAGGGTGTCTGGAAATGGGATGTGGGAAGGGGTAAAAAGGGAAGCTTGTCATGGAACCAAAGTGATATAGCGGCCAAGAGTTCCTAGCCAGCTAGCACCTGGTCACTTTGCATAGGTTGCTCTTATCTCTTACTTGCTCAATAGGATGGTTTTAATCAAGAAATGAATGAGTAACTTAAAAAAGTAAATCTTGTTATAAAAAATAATGAAACTATGCTTCAGTAGGTTAAAAAGAAGTCTGTTATATTTTTTAATCTCAGTATGACCAGGGAATTTATTTCCAGAAACAATAAATGTATAGAAAATAACAAAGGTACAAAAATGATTGTTCATAAACGATAGAATAATAAGGTCCATCATGATGTCTGCAGAAGGAATAAGGCTGTGACCTTCAGCTCTGCCGTTCTCCGGGCTCTTCACCACAGGCATGTGGGATGGGAAGTCTTGTCATGCATGGTGCTATGTGCTACCCAGAGCTTTAAAAATCTGTCTCATCAGACTCTGGCTGTGGTCTCACTTGGGGGATACCACTCATTTATTCAATATTCCGTTTGGCAGATACCCTCAATTTTTACCTTACTGAGAGTCTTTTGCTGTTACTTGACTCAGCAGCCTCTTGGAGATGATAATAGATATTTCCTAAACAAGAGAGGTGAATGGTGACAGGACCTAGCTTAGCTCGTCACTGCACAACATATTATATCACATTAATCTGGTCACTAGCCACACTCCCAAGTACACTGTCAGCTCCAAACCTAAAATGTTTTGGTGGACAGTTTAAACTTTATTATTTCAAAACTAGCTTTAATTTCTTCTTTGTTGAGAAATTAAATTAAATGTGTAAAAATTAGGAGGTTAGTGTATACTGTGAGTTGAAAGCAGTTTGTAAAGGCTACACCTGAGCATGGTGGAGGCCAAGCATCAGACAGTACAATGCCGAGCACTGCAGACTTCAGGGACTAAAACAGATTTAAAGATAACTAGGCAATAACTTTGGCCCCTTTCTTTCACTTGAAAGGTACTTAACATAAAGTGCATCAGTACCAAAAATGCATTGACATGTTTTAAAATACAGCAGCAAAATATACATATATATTTTCAAAATGCCAAATGTTGGTGCCAACGAAAGACAAGTATTGTGATTCCAACTTTATATTTTCTTGAAAGTATTTTTACATTTTACTATTATGTATTTCTAGCCTGATCCTTCTATATTCCTGGAAGAGAAAGCTGGAGTCAGAGGTGAGGGAAGTAGCAGAACAGGAGGCTATAAAAATGATGAACACCCTGTAGGGACACAGGAAACTAAATATTGATCTTTGTTCTTTCAGCAAGGGCTCTCGTGTTTCAAAAAATGTCATTACAGCCACGGCGGCATTGGTTTGTCTGATCTGCCATTCAGCTGTAGTCCCTCTCAGCATTGAAAGAACACTTTGTTCCTGGAGTTCAGCTGATGGTCAGGGAGTTCTTTTCTTTTTCTTTTCTTTTTTTTTTTTTTGGAGACAGAGTCTCACTTTGTTGCCCTGGGTAGAGAGCCTTTGTGTCATAGCTCACAGCAACCTCCAACTTTTGGGCTCAAGCAATCCTCTTGCCTCAGCCTCCCAAGTGCTAGGACTATAGGCCCGTCACAATGCCCCACTATTTTTTAGAGATGGGGGTCTCACTCTTGCTCAGGCTGGTCTCAAAACCGTGAACTCAGGCAATCCACCTGCCTCGGCCTCCTGGAGTGTTAAGATTACAGGCGTGTTAAGATTACATAGGTGAGCCACCTATGCCCGGCCCTGGCCAGGGAGTTTTCTGAAGTAAGAGTTACAGTGAGAAAATTTCTCTCTGTGTGTTATGTGAAATATGTGGAGTTTGTAGGACTCTGAGGTAATGAATAAAGTTTGCTTTAAAAAATGACATAACTAAAGAAAAAAGTGACACAACTTATATATTCAAATTACTATTATCTTTCCAGGAATCATACTGGGAGACATAAATTTAGTCTAGTGAAGACATCATTATGCAAAAAGGCATTTTGGAACTCTCAGAGTTGCCTGCAGAACAAAAGGTCTACAAAGCATTTAGGACTAAATACTTAGCGTTTTATCTTAATTTTTAGCCATGATACAGAAATTTGATTACTTGTTTTTCTTTTCTCAAGTTTTAACTCTAAATAACTTGGGATATTTAAAAAAGTAAAACCTATTCTTTTACTCATCCATACATTGATTCATTTACTCAAAAAATATTCATTAAGTGCCCCTCTGATTTAGAAGATGAGGATTCTGTGAGGCTCTGTTGGAGCTGGTGTTGTAATTAGAAAGATAGACCAAAACCACTCCCACAATATCATGCCAACAAACAGATTAGAAAAACACTTGGAAGATGGGATAATTAGCATGAAGGGGACAGATAAGGAACTGAGCTAAAGAAATAACAAGAAGAAACAAGAAACCAGTTTGTTAGATGGGAAGGGTGACATTTAAGCCTGCATTCAGCCTTAAAGGAGGTATACTTGCCACTACTGGGAGTATTCCAGGGAAGAAGCTTTAATTTTGTAGGACAATTTTGAAGTCAGAGTGGGCTTGGTGGAGCCTACTATTCCCACAGCAAAATTTCTTTGTAGGATACGAGCTTGTGCTCCTAATCAGCTAAGTGACCTCAAAAATGATGCCTCAATTACCAATCTGTTGGGTAGTCCATGATATCAAATAGTTTGAATCTCACTTAGAAACCTTCGCAAGATAACAGTGGGTTTTTTGGGGGGGGCACAAAACACACATACACACACGCAATTTATTTCCTCCTTAGTTGGTAAAGCCATCTTGACTGTCCTATCAGCAAGGCCCCAGGATCTTCAATCTTTCCTCCACCAAGGAACACTTCAGAACCACGTGGGAGATGGGATGTCTGGGAGGCTCCCATTATTACAGAGGTGGGCAGAACTTTATGTGTGTCCATTATTTACCAAATTAGGACAGTATCAGCACCATGTTTAGCTTCTCACACATTTCTCCAAAACGATGTCATCAGTCTTGAGAAAGATTCTGAGGCTGTGGCCTGTCTTCATGGGAAACTGTGCTAAGCACCACTAATGAGGTCCATGAGGCATGGGATGGAGAGACACATAATGTGCGTTTGCAATGTTAAATTTGATCACTAGGTTAAGGCAATCTGCCAGTTTTCTCCATTGTGCAGGTGTTTCTTCTTTCATAACTAAGAAGTACTCTGTGGAGTGATATTTTGAAGCCATGTAAATTTCCTGTTCTCTAACAACATTTTAATGCCAAAGGACTTGCCCAAGTTCATAGCTAGTAAGTACCTGAACTGTGACTGTTATAGAAAACTATTTCTCCTACTATCAGTCCCATTATGCTTCTCCCATTCCTTAACACATGAACATTTCAGGAGAGATTTGAAGAAGTCAAGACTCTTAAGATAATCCAGGTGCTACCTAGAACCATATAGCTTACTAAATGCATTGGATCACAAAAATCTCATTAGAAATTCTTGTTTTCTGGGAAATAATTACATTTCTTTTGATTTTGCTAAAGGATAAATGGAAATATGGCTAGATAAATAAATTATTGTTATTACTACCCAAAAGAAACAGACAGATATTATGGCCAACTTCCCTGCCCCCAAATAATCTTAAACAAATTTGGATCCTGTTTCCTTTGTCCTTCATTACTTTGAATACCAATATAGATTTGTTGGACAGAAGACTTGGTTTGGGCATGAGTAACAAGATCTTTCCTTAGAATCATTAACCATAATTCTAAATCAGATGGATTAACATTCAATTTTAATTTTTGAAACCACACTGTAGTGGCTTTTCTATGAATCATGTCCCTTGTACTGGATCTTTCTAAACATCAGGAGCTGTCCCAAAGACTTCCTGTGGCAATGGAGTCTTTGGGGGTAATTGTATTAGGATAATAGGGTTGAAACATTTTATAATTTAATGAGTTTGTGGATTTCTTATTCTCAGAATTTAAAAAGAACCTCTATGAATGTCAAATTTAGTAATTATCAAACTGAACGGAATTTGGCTCTATTTAACCAGCTGGCACACTCTATAGATAACAACATGATTCGATATTTATACAGACTATTTCTCCCAGCCCCACCCTTAGACACCAGAAATTCATTAAATATGAAGCCTTACATAATTTTGTAAACACACACACACTTCTCTGGAACTTCCTAGCCTCTAAACTAGATGTTAAAGAAGAGATATCATTCTTCTGGTAAAGGCCTTCAGCTTTCCCTAAAATGTAGTGGCTAATTATGGCCCAGGACACAAACTGGCTTGTGTTTGATGGAATTTGATGAATAGAATACTAATAATAAAATTCAAAGTTCTCTTAGTGTGAGGGTAATAAGCAACTGTATTCTGAAGAAAGAGATGAAAATAGAATCTAGTCCATAAGTGGCCTGAGTACAACAGATTCCTTCTAGTGTTAAGTATACACATTTGGGTTGATTTAGATTAGAATCACAAAAGCAGAATTTTATCTTTAATTACAATATTTTTTCTAGTAGTGTTTTTGCCAAATGTCCAAAAGAAATACAGAGCTAGACAGTAACAGTTCATGTTGTAGGTGTTCATACACTTATGAATATCATTTAACCTTCACAAACAACCCTAGAAAGCATACAATTATTTTCCCTCTTTAAAAGATGAAGAAATTAGGGCCCAGAGAAAGCTGTAGTCTGAGATGATAAAGACAAGCAATATCATCTCCCAAACTCTGCTGCCTCTCTGCTGAGGAGTAGGGAGATTTATGGCGCTTTTCATAGGAGGATTGCTTCACTTGAATGTAATGATAAGTTCTCACAGCAATCCTTTGATGTAGGTTATAAACCAAGACCTGGAGGCCCACTAAATGGGAAAATGACTTATGTAAGGCACTCTCTTCAAAACTGGCAGATCCGGACAGAAAGGGAAGAGGTGCTTACCTTCACTCCTGGGACGTCACTAATGCTAGCACTTACTCTTCTCAACTCCACATCATGAAAGACAAACAGCATTCTTCCTAGTCAGAGTGAACTCATTCACTACTTATTCTGCATTTCTCCCTAGAGGGCAACCTTCCTGGCAAAGAAAAATGAAACCAGGATAATAACCGTTGCAGAGATTATAAAATTGCTTCCTCTCTGAATTCATACTCAACCCCTTCTTTAGTGCTTTCATAAACCTTCCCAGACTGATAGAATTATCTTTTTTTATGACTCATGAATATATTTTACTCTTCCATTTTTATCCTCTTTACTGTTAGGAGGAAGATCAGATGATGAAGAAGATTCACCCTATAGTGATATTTGAGACTTTATTTCACCTGAACACATGGACTGTGGACCTAAAAAAAGAAATATGTTCAGCTTAGTATTATGTATAAAAATGCTTTTAAAAGTTTAACAAAAACACAATGTAATGATTAAATTTATTCATTAACAAGCATTTATTGAGTTTTTGCTAGGTGTCACACGCTGCAGAAGGTGCTGACGATACAAAAATAAATTAAAAAAATAATCCTTGCCTTCAAGATGCTTATACTCTTATGAATAAAATTGTGTTACCATTAGTCTGGGCCTGCCTGGGACAGTTTTAATTTACATCTCCTTTCCCAATGTAATTATAAATAACACTCCCTTTCACGCTCAAGTGTTCCTGTTTATATGGTAAATTATATGTACCCTAGTAATAATATTTCCCACTGGATGATGTTTTTAAAATACTTGTAATTCTTGGATATAAATAAAAAGTACAAATAGCAAAGATCCAAAAATGTACTGAGAGTGTCTTCACTTTGGAATCCCTATTTCTGTCACTAAGTGTCAGTTTAAGTAAGTTCATTGGGAAGGCATGACATTTTGTTTTACATTTTTAAAAAATGCAGCTACTATTCAGTCTTTCTGGGCAGATAAAGTGAATTGGCTAGAAAAGTTAAGAAAATGAGAGCATATCACAATAAAAGAAGTTCATAGTATGTGTTATACACTCATCTCCAATTTTGGCAGGAGTCAAAGGTGAATAGGACACAGAAGTTCTTGGGGGCGAGGGAAGAGTTAGAGAGAGCAGCAAAGCAATGGCTGGAGGCACTTGGTGTTGAAAGCCCCTGATTTTAGAATTCAAGGTGGTATCTGCCTTTCCCTCTCTGGGACCCTTTGGTTTCTTCTCCATTTCTAAAGGTACTGCATCCATTGATTTTTAAATCTACCTGTGATGCGCTTAAGTGAAAGGTCAGTGTCTGCAGACCTTCATTACACATCATTTTGTGTACTGTTGTCTGAATATGTGTATGTATTTTCATTTTGAAGACAAGCTATTTTTAGTTTTCTTTTGGATATGTTTGGAGAAACTCCTAACTGTTGCTATGCTACTATGGAAACAGTATCCACGTATACTGACATGTTTACAATCACTTAAAACACTATAAACTTTCCAGGGCAAAGGCAAACAGCTTACTTCTATCAAAGTTACTCTATGCTTTTTTTCTTTTTAGTTTATTTATTACTTTCAAATCCATGTTGGAATCTGTTTAATCTGTGCTTGCATTAAAGGGCTGGTTTTTTGTCTCCACACACATTCATAACTATAGTGGCACTGAGAGTAGATGAAATATTTCACCCCAAATCAGAAATATTCTCTGGTCTTGTTAGGAATTAAGAATTGAATACCTCCTAGGGTCCCAGATGGAAACGATACCTCTTGAGGATATGTTGAGTGTCTAGCATTTTCAAGTGTAGAAGACTTTGGTAGTAGTTTAAATATAACTATTGTAAGTATTATTTGTGTATACCAAATGAATTTAGGACTATTCTAATTGCTGGGAAACATGAAAACCCAAGAATGATTTTTCTGGCTTTTTAGACAAAGGAAAAAGTAGGTGGCTGAGAATCTTTACACTTTTTGGAAGAAGAATCTTAACAAAGCCACAGGAATCAAAGTGAATAAGAACCATGTTTGTTTGAAGACATTAGAAAAGTGGTTTTGCCAGGGTTGTTTTCTAGGAATCAAAAAATACTTGAAAGTGGAATCTGTAATTGTGAATCATACCACAGTGGACCCTGACTACATATAAGGGCACAAATACTCTAGTAGACTATATTTTTTAATTGGGTTTTAAACCCAGAGTACTTTCTCCTTTAGCAATGCTTTTCCAAATTTGATACTTATTTTGTCTAAGCCTAAACCATAAAAAGAAATTTAAGCAGTCAAGAAGGAGTCTACTTTCCTTCTTCTTCTACTGAAATCTCATTTTTGTCATTTTGAAATGGTCACTTTAAGTCACACATAGAAACAAAACAAAACACCAAATAGAAGTTCCAAGGGAGTGGAAATGATTCATGGAGAGCTGGTTACAGCAATGATAAGGACTCACTTGCCTCTGGAGATGAAGGATCCAGAAAGCCGTTTCTCCCCTCTTCCTAACGGTGTTTATGTACTATCTCTGCTACAACTCATCAGCAGATATTACATTCTAAGCCCTTCACAGGGCTAGGTTTATGTGATTTTTTTTTTTCTTTCTTGTGGGAAAGATTCCTCCCTGTCTCTTGGAGCTTAGCAGCCAACTCTAAGGTCACATTTAGATTAAAACCCAGTAAAACCTGATGGGCTTGCTGCAGCAGGAGTGAGGGAAACTCGCAGTGTGACAACTATAGCTTGCTGTTACCCCAGAGAGGGAGGGGTGGGTCACAGGAGGTCCTAACGAGAAGTGAATCAGGCTCATGTCAAGAGACTAAGCTTTGCAGCACTAACTCCCCAGGATTGGGAACCTGGGCAGAGTGGGCGTCAAGTGGCTCTAACAACTGGGTCCCTTTGGAGCTACCCAAGATGGAAAGGGGGAAGTGGGTGGGAGCAGCAGCAAGTTTAACAGTGCTTCCCAGGCAGCCACTAATTGGCTTGCCCAGTTCAGATTTCTCTTAGGAAGCAGCTTTCCATTTCTGTTTTGTTGCCTCTGAGGGGATTTCCCAAATTAACCTTCTGTAAGCTTTCCTGAGAGACTGTTTTTGAGGGCTGCGAAGGGAATTTCCCCTTTTTGACCAAACTGTTGCTTGAAGAGATTTACTGCTGATCTTCATGTGGGGATTTTTTCACTGGCATTTTGCTACTTCCTGTTTCCCATGAGGCTCTGCTCTGTGGGAACTGAAGTCATTAAGAGAAGGGCACTGACGACCTTTGGGAAAAAGAGAAGGGTGCTCTTAACACAGTGGTGCTTTTCTTCCCCTGCTCTAGTTCTTTGTGATAGTGGATTTGAAGATCTGGCCCAGAGATCTTACTGAGAGCTTCAGACTGATTTGTACTAACCATTTCATAGGTAGTTGAGTAGCAGGGCATAATTACAAATTACATCAGGATTGGTTTATTAGACTTTCTCTCCTGTATTTGGGATGGATAAATACTCCTACATTGAAAGAAGCCACTGAAGATATCATCACTCCTTTTACTTAATGATAAGGCATCATAGTTTACTGAGTGCTTCCTGTGTGGCATGCATGGTGCTGGGGCTTTGCATACATTTCTCACCTGATCCCAGCAACAACCTGGAAAAGCAGGCCTTATTAAGACCTATCTAATAGATGAGAAACCCAGGCTCTACGGGACTCTGAGAGGTCAGCTTACAGCCAGATTTTCCCTGCTGGCATTAAGCAGAGCTCCAATTCTGTGGGATCACAAAGCCTATACTCATATTTCAAATTTGAGATTTGTTTCATGGGTCTTATATGTACTATTACCAGCAAAGTAGTGGGAAAGACCCCGGAAAAAAGCAGACCCCCCTACCCCCAAGCAGGGTTGAAAATATTGTAGGGAGCAGTGTTGACAGACCTTAGCTTAGCTCTGTGCACTGCCAGGCCCTTTTATTCTGTCACCTGGAAAAAGCTGCTGACCTGGGATGTGACAGGAGTGAATATATAAAAGAAGCTTCAATCAAACCAATTCAATAGTTCTTTCTCTTAGAGAACCCTTCTGTCTAGACACTGCTATTACTTCGTTACTTCCTATCCTAGCTTTGTACATTTTATCAAAGTTCTTTAAAAAGAATCCGCATGGGAGCAGGTCCTAGGATGTCTCTGGCCCTGCTCTGTGGCAATTCACATCCAAGGAAAATAATGTCCTAGCACCACCCTACCTCCTTGACTCTTGATTACTCTTAAATTAGATTACCGTCTGTGCATGCACGTGTGTGTATGTGGGTGTGTATGTGTATTCTTGCCATAGGAGGCTCTCAAGGGATAGATTGTTAACCACAGTTGACTTTTGCAAAGTTCAAGTATTTTTGGTTCCACCAGAGAAGTAATCAGAATGTGGGAGGGAGCTGTAGGCAGCACTGGAAGGGATGTGGCTGTTCCTAGATGCTCCCGAGAAGAGGGAACTGAGCCAGCATGGCATCCCCTTGCCCACTTCACACTTCGTGGCAGCTCTTCTTCCCAGGAGGGGAAGGGATCTTGACTGTATCCTCTTTCCAAGATAGTCACCTCTGATAGCCACCAACTGTTGAGAGTTTACTACTTGTCAAACAAATTTCCTGCATTAACTCACTTGTTTTTTACTTGTGAAGGTAGATAAAGTGAGTCCCATTTTTTTTTTCATGTTTTAACCAGTGAGAAATCAAGTCCCTACAGGGTTAATTATGGCTCCAAACCACCTAGCTAGTAAGTCCAGGGGTAGGGGTTCAAATATTGGTCTGATTCCTCATTGTGGTTTTATTGGGAGTGAGGTGGGTGGGTGGAGTAAACCTTATTTATTTTTTAATTACTAGAAAAATATATCAAGGCTTTGAAGCAGCAAACATACAGCCTCTGTTTTCATTTTAAGTAATCAGATGGCAGAAGGAGCACAGATCCTGATCAGCACAATGCCCATGACAAGCAAGAAACACGGTGTGGCTCAGAGGCCCCTGGCTTGACCAAAAGCAGTATTTGGTAAAGGGGGCTGCACCTGCACTGTGCTAAAGAGGCATAGCTTCCTCCTCTCCACTGTTGCCAAGATATCTTCTCAGTGGGGCTCTGTAACTTCAGGGGCTGAAGTAAACAATGCCAAGTTTAGGCTTTCTTCCCATTCTGTTCAAGAAAAAAAGACCCTGCCCCCAAGTCTTCCCAAATCCAGTGCTTTACAACTAATTAAGCATTCAAGAAACCATCTTTCCGTGTTGATTCCCAGACCCTAGTACACTTTATAATCAAAGTCTCCTTTCCCTTTCCTGCCCTTCCCACCATTTTTCTGCAAAGGGCATGGAGGTGGCTCTGGGGATCATCAAGGCAGGCTAGGAGAGGGCAGTATCACATGGGGTTCAAGCGGAAAGATGTGCAAGAACATCAAGAAAAGCATATCTGTTGGTGTCAAGAAAGGCACATCTGCCAGGAGCCTTTCAAAGTCTAATCCTGACCCTTCTTCTCTCCTAGCTCCACATATTTATTTGTTTACATATGTAGAGGCAAGGTCTTGTGATGTTGCTCAGGCTGGTCTAGAACTCCTGGCCTCAAGAAATTCTCCAGCCTCCACCTCCCAAAGTGCTTATGCAGGTGTGAGTTACCATGCCCAGCCCCAATTCCACATCTTAATTACTTTCAAGCCCCTGAATATTGTCTTTGTCCAGTTTGTTGTGCTGCTATAAGAGAGTACCTAAGACTGGGCTCCACACCTATAGCTCAAGGGGCTAGGTACATACAAAAGAACTGACGGGTTCAAATCCAGTCCGGGCCCACCAAAGAACAATGACAACTACAACCAAAAAATAGCTGGGTGTCGTGGCAAGCGCCTGTAGTCCCAGCTACTGGGGAGGCTGAGACAAGAGAATTGTTTAAGCCCAAGAGTTGGAGGTTACTGTGAGCTGTGATGCCACAGCACTCTACCCAGGGTGACACAGTGAGACTCTGTCCAAAAAAAACCAAAAAAAAACAGAGAATACCTAAGACTGGGTAATTTACAAAGAACTGATTTATTTCTTAAAGTTCTGGAAGCTAAGAGTCCAAAGTCAAGGGGCTTGTATTTGGTGAGCGCCTGCTTGCTATGTTATCCTATGGAGGGTGGAAGGGCGAGAGTATGGGAATGGGGAAGGGGATTGAATTTATTTATTTTTATTTTTTTGAACTTTTTTTTTTTTAAATCAGGAACCAACTCCAGAGATTACTAAACCAACTCCAGTAGTAACAGCATTAATCCATTCACCCCTAAAAGGTTCCACCTTTTAACACTGTTGCTTTGGGGATTAAGCTCCCAACACATGAATTTTGGCAGATGAGTTCAAACCACAGCAAATGTTCAAACCAAACCAAAATATGTTTTCTCATCAAATTACAAATGACCTCATGGCTGTTTCTTCATGGCCTATGGAAAATGGTGTGGTGGCACTCCTGGTATATGGGAGGTTGGCAACAAACAGAATTGCCCCTCTTCAAATTCCCCCACACCACAGCCAGATTAGGGAAACCTCCAGTCTGCTGCTACCTGTGTACCAAGAAGAACTGATACTTCTGAGGGTTTTGGCTTGGTAGGACAAGGGATATCCATACTGCTAACACCAGTTTTCACTGCATGCAATCTGGGCTCTAGAAAAACCTAGTGCTACCTCAACCCAAAATTTAGCCTCACTTCCTTCCAATTCTGTTTCTATGGGTTAAAATGTAAAATGGAGCCAGTGTCCAGTGGCAAGTTAACATATTACTTGAACTTGATGCAGTTTTTAATCTCCTCCTTCCTTAATTTTGCTTAAAAGATGAAACATCCCCTTACTTTCAAAGACAAAACATTCCACAAAGATACATAGATTCCTGCTCCCACCCCTGGTGCCCATCAGCAAAGATTCTTATTCCCACATGGAAGAGAGAGACCTCTTTATATTTTTGATCACGGAAGTGATGTGGTGTATGTGCTCAGCACACACTTGTTCCTGGTACCTGTCAAATCTTTGGCTTGGTTGTTGCAGGTATATTGGGCTGGCTGTTCCTGGAATTTCTCCAGTTTTTGGGTAGTTTGCAGTAGCACGCACTCCATGAACTGCTTCTTCTGCTGCACAGAGGCCTGGTTGCCCCAAAGTAGCTGGTGCTGTGTGGGAGCATGAGGCTCTGAATCCTCCTGATGCTCTGCCTTTCCAGACCCTTGTGCGTGACGGATGCCTCCTTCTAGACATAATCCTATGCTATGCCTGTCCCCCACCCCATGTCCAGATGGACCCAGGAGGATGAGCCCACCCCTTCGTTGGCACTTCCAGTCTTTGCTGGAATAAAGCTAGTGCTATGTATTTATTTATTATTTTGAGACAGAATCTTACTCTGTGCCCTAGGTAGAGTGCTATGTGTATCATAGCTCATAGCAACCTCAAACTCCTGGGCTCAGTCAATCCTCTTACCTCACCCTCCCAAGTAGCTTAGACGACAGGCGCCCACTACAATACCTTGCTAGTTTTTCTATTTTTGGTAGAGACAGGGTCTTGCTCTTGCTCAGGCTGGTCTCAAACTCCTGAGCTCAAGTAATCCACCAGCCTTCGCCTCCCAGAGTGGTAGGCTCACAGGTGGGAGCCTCTGTGCCTGGCCCCAAAGCTAGTGCTTTTGATCATTCTGCTGTAAAGCTGGAAAGTTGCTGGCATAGCAATGAGTCTTCTTCATAGTGTTTTAATCTTATGGATAATTATGATTCTGAAAATTAGGAGTTATTCATAGTTTTTAAAAATGTCAGTAGCAATAAATTCTCTGTGGTACGTTAAATTTGATTTCAACATTTATTCTCACAGAATGAAACTACATTCACAGCTAGGTGAGGAATGGTCTGTGTCAGTGTATAGATATAAGATAAAACATACTCCTGGGCAGTGCCTGTGGCTCAAAGGAGTAAGGCGCTGGCCCCATATGCCTGAGGTGACTGGTTCAAACCCAGCCCCACCAAAAACTGCAAAGAAAAAAAAAAAAGATGAAACATACTCCTTTTATTTAGAGGTGATATTTACATATGATTGTAGATGAAATACATATCATCTCTTTTTGAGGATGTTTTAAAATTAAGTCAGATTTAAATTAAGTCAGTTTTTAAAAATTTGAGTTTTAGAATATTAGCAGCATCTTAGATATCATGATATGGCTTATGACATACATACAAATATTATCAATTGCTGAATTTATGTTCACTACTGTGCTTTTTCTGAGATGAATGGGACTGTTTTGAGAAGGCTAGGAGTGAGAAACCCAAAGTATGTGTCAATTTGAGAAGACCTTTTTTTGCATAAAGGAGCTTTTATAATACGAATGATTTTTTAATCTCTGAAATGACCTAATGCAAAAAAAGTGTTCATAGTTTGATAAATAATTCCATAGTAAATAATCAATTTTCTAATAATTACTTAGTGTTTACTAGCCATATATTAGGCATGTTTATCTGCTTAAAAAATAGGGCAGTTATTAATATGGCAGTTATTAATAATTTTTTACATTATTACTGAAACATTTAAGAAAAATGAGGCTATGGCTCCATTTATTATTTATTTATTTAGACAGAATCTCACTTTGTTGCCCTCAGTACAGTGCCATGGCATCATAGTTCATAGTAAACAAACGCTTAGGCTTAAGCAATTCTCTTGCCTTAGCCTCCCAAGCAGCTAGGACTGCAGATGCCTGCCACAACACTCCACTATTATTTAGAGACAGGGTCTCACTCTTGCTCAAGCTGGTCTGGAACTTCTGAGCTCAAGCAATCCACCCACCTTGTCCTCCCAGAATGTTAGGGTTATAGGCATGAGCCACCATACCCGGTTCTCCATCTCTTTATGTATATTCTCTCTTTTTTTGTTTGTTTTTGGCTTTTTGTTTCTTTTTAGATAAAGGCTCACTCTATTGCCCTGAATAGAGTGCAGTGGCATCGTTATAGCTCACAGCAACCTCAAACTCCTGGGCTCAGGCAATCTTCCTGCCTCACCCTCCCAAATAACTGGGACTACAGGGCCTGCCACAATAGCTGGCTAATTTTTCTATTTTTATAAGAGATAGGGTTTTGCTCTTGCTCAGGCTGGTCTTGAATATATTCTTTTTTAAGCAAGATTTTTCTGAAGGATTATCTATATTTGCTGCCTCTAATTTCTCAATTTCTCTCTTTTTATTGCCTCTTAAATGCTCTCCAAACAGATGCTTCTCCTGTGAGCACTCTTATTAGGAATGATCTTTTCCAAGCCACCAATAACCTACACTCTTCTAAGTCCATTGGTCAATCCTTAAGACACATCTCAGGTGTGTGTCACTAGTATTGGACACAGCTGTTTACTCACTTTTCTCTGAAAGTTTCTTTACCTGGCTTCCAGGGCACACCCTTTCTCCCTTTTCTTCCTCCTCCCTGGGTACTCCTTCTTAGACTCCTCTGCTGGCCCTTCCTCCTCTTCCTGACCTCATAATCTTAGAGGTTCCCAGACTCTGTCCTTGGGCCTCTTTTCTTCCTTACTCACTCTTTTGGTGATCTCACCCAATTTCATGTCCTTAAATATGATCTAGAAGCTGCCAAATGTAATCTCCAGCTCACACTTCTCTACTGAACTCCAGAACTTTATCCTACCTGACATGCCAAACTTAACAAATCCGAACTTAGAATCCTGTTCTTCGTTTTGAAGCCTGCTTCACTCACAGTCTGTACCCCCTCGTTTGATAGTGACTCTATCCAAAATCTTTAGAGTTCTTCTTGACTCCTCTCTCTTTTTCTCTTCCTCAAACCCAAATCTTGTTGGTTTCTCCTTCAAAATGCATCCTGAATCTGACCACTTCTCACCACCTCCACTGCTACCACTCTGCTACCAACATCTCTCTCTTTGATTATCACATCATTCCTAACAAGTCTCCCCCCACTAGCCTTGCCACAATGAGTGAATTCAGTTAGAGTAATGCTTCAAATGTGTGGGTCAGTCATATCACTCCTCTGCTCAAAACTCACAATGGCACCCTGTTTCATTCAGAGTAAAATATAAGTCCTCACAAAGACCTACACAGTCCAGATGACTTGCTCCCCCTCTTGTCTTCAACTCTTTTTTTTTTAGGCTAGAGTGCCGTGGTGTTGTAATTGTTCACAACCTCAGACACCTGGGTTCAAGTGATCCTCCTTTCTCAGCCTCCAAGTACCTGGGACTCTAGGCACCCATCACAAGACCCAGCTAATTTTCTCTATTTTTAGTAGAGATGGGGGGGGTTCTTTCTCTTTTTCAGTTTGGTCTCAGACTTCTGAACTCAAGTGATCTACCTGCCTTGGCCTCCCAAAGTGCTAGGATCACAGTCATGAACTGCTGTGCCCAGCCAGGCTTCAATTCTTGATACTTTCACCTTCCCTCATCCCACTCCAGCCATGCCAGACTCCTGATGTTCCTCAGACACCCCAGACATGAATGTTCTCTGAGTCTGGGAGGCTTTCCTGGAGACCAAATGACCCACTCACACACCTTTGTCACATGTTCACTCAGTTCTCACCTCCTTGGAGAGGCCTATCATGTCATCTTTCTAGAACTGGACTTTCCTTCCTTCTTCACAACCAGCACTCTTGATCCCTTATCCTGATCGGTTATTTCCTTTTCCTATAGCATTTATCCCATCTAATGTCCTATCGAAATTACTCACTTGTGGTTATAGTTCATTTTCTGTCTTCCACCTTCTCTATAAAGACAGGGATCTTTATTTAGTTCATTGATGTGTTCTTAGCACTAGATCAATTCCTGGCATGTGTTAGGAAATTAATAAATACATTTGAATGAATGAAAGTTCAAAACTTTGAAATTTCAAAACAATGTTTGTTTGGAGACATTAATGACAGAAATGAGGAAAATCTGTAAAAATTGTATCTGTGTCACACTGGGTATAGTGGCTCACACTTGTAACCTTGGCACTCTGGGAGGCTGAGACAAGTGTCAGGAGTTCCAGACCAGCCTGAGCAAGAGTGAGACCCCATTTCTACTAAAAAGAGAAAAACTCGCCAGGCATAGTGGTGGCATGCCTGTAGTCTCAGCTACTTGGGAGACTGCGGCAAGAGAATTGCTGAAGCCCAAGAGTTGGAGGTTGCTGTGAGTTACAATGATGTCATGGCACTCTACCCAGGGCAACAGAGTGAGATTCTGTCTCAAAACAAGAAAAAAGAATGTGACTATGTGAGGCTGGGGAATTCATGT
>CAUYQV010091744.1:0-15906 GCA_963574575.1 Galagoides demidoff
TAAATAATATGAGTTCTCTCTGCTAAATTCATGAAATAAATAAATTACTTACCTAAATTATCTGAATAGCTGATTTGTTGACATCACTTGTTTAACTAGCACTAGCACGCAGTACGATGTGTATCGTCTGAGAGACAGTTATAAAATGTTTTCGTGGTTGCCAATGCCAAAAAATGCCATTGTTCATTAAGTCCAAACAATGGTGGTCGAATTCTAACAACTGATCAACAATGTGAACTTTGATAAGCAGTTCTCAATAATCAGTTCTCAACAATTATTTGTTATTATTAAAGTTGAACATTATAAAATTAACAAAAATAATATAAAATTCA
The DNA here is from genome assembly GCA_963574575.1 of Galagoides demidoff. Classification (NCBI taxonomy): domain Eukaryota; kingdom Metazoa; phylum Chordata; class Mammalia; order Primates; family Galagidae; genus Galagoides; species Galagoides demidoff. Next base: position 333 of record CAUYQV010091744.1, read on the forward strand.
TATCCTCCCGAAACAGCCACGTGGCAGCTGAAAACCATATATTCCCTTCCCGTACTCCTGCTGTTCCCTAGCTTGTCGTGCATTTTTTCCAAAAATCGGGACTTTTTAAAAACGCCACGGGACGTGGGACAAATTGTTAAAAATGGGGACTGTCCCGCCAAAAGCGGGACATCTGGTCACCTTAGTTTAGCCTCTTGGGGTCAGGGCAGGCAGGGGAGACTATAGTGGGTGGTGCGGGTGAAGGGGAGTCTCAGGGAAACTTGCCCTTTTCCCTTAGGTTGGTTCTCTAAAAAGATCAACTCATAGTTTCAGTAGATTAATAAGACAAAGGTTTATTTCCAAATACCATGTGCATAGGGAGAACCACAAGAATGATTTCCCAAAGTTTCAGTGATAGTGGCTTTTAAAAATGCCTTTTAGAAGGGAGGGGGCAGAGAAACTGGAAAGTATACCTGTAGCAAGTGGTTGCTGGAGGTGGGGGTAGGGGATGGGTAGATGGAGGGAAACAAATTGTTTAATAAATTAACCTGAGAGATAGGTATTGCGCTTCAAATGACTTTAGGGCCAGGCCTATTAGCATGTGATAAGGAATCTAGCAGGCCTTTAAGATTTTAGGTAGATAGAGGCAAGTCTTCCTTCAGAGTTTCCTGATTATGAATAGCCTTTAATTCAAAATAATTTTTATACGAAGGAATCATATTTTAGGGTGAAATTTTCTTAGCTCCTTTGCCAGATACGTAGAGGCAGCCTGAAGGAGGTAGAAAGCCTGGAAAAGCACTCGGGGTGAAGAACGGTACTGAAGTGGGGTGGCCCTGTCCTGCCAGGGCAGAGGCACCACGTCTAGGACAGCTGAGGCTGCCGGGTGAGAAGATGGCAGTGACAGGCCATGGTACTGCTCTCACAGGGCCACCCTGGAACAAGCACCAAGAAGGAATGGTGTGCTAACTTTATTTTTCAAAAAATAAATTTATTCAGTTTAAAGGGCTGCCTTTGGAGGAGATGCTCTCCTTTTTACTCCAGAAAGGATGGTAGACAGTCACAATGTTATTGTATTTTATTTTTTCTTTAATGTGTTGACCTGGTGATATAGGACAGGTGGCCCCCCAGCCAGCTCAGCTGAGCTGGAGGACCTGCCCCTTCAGCCCTGGCTGTGTTGGTGCCAGCAGCCTGCAGAGGAACCAGTGGGCTGGAGAGTAGGCAGGGGTGCCCCATAGGAGACTCCAGTAACCGGAGGGGCCAGACAACTGCTGGGGAGACACCAGCACCTTAGGTCTCCCTCCCCTTGCACTTGAGCTGAACAGGGAAGCCCACCCACCACCCACCCCCCCATTTCCTAGGCCTGGTCAATTTCTTATTAGTTTCCTAGGCCTAGTGGATTTCATGTTAAGTTTCCTAGGCCTGAAAATGAAAGGGATTGTAGCCATTCATTTGCTACCCAGTCCCAGCTAAATGTAACTACTGAGTTCTGCTAAATGTAACTATAGAGGACCCATGCCGGCTAAATGTAACTACAAAGAACCCCATGCTACTATATATACCCCTGGACAAAGAACCCAGAGACAGGGAGTGAGAGAGAGAGCTCTTTCCTGGACCTGGCTTCTCTCTGCCAGGAGCTTTGGTGTTTTTGTATTCTTTTCTGTAAATAAATGCTGTCTGACCACTGATCTATGGTCCATGGATTCATTCGTGGAATCACTAAAACCAAGAACCTACTGAAGATGAAATTCCGGTATGGATGGCATAGTACAATTTGTCAGCCCATTGTTAGTTCTCCAGCTTGGATGGGAAGGCAGTGAATATTAGGGTCCTTGCAATCCAAAAGTCTAATGATTTAGAATCTAGAACCTTCACCTGATGTGGCTTTGACTGATTCCTGGTTTTAAAGTAGGACTTTTGAGTTTAATTCCTTTGCATCTTTTCTCAAACCTCATTTACTGGAACTGGTTAGTACCAATAAGGTTAGTGAATTGTAGCCCACCTTACCATCACACCACAACCATGCAAGTCGATAGGAAGCGATTAAGAACCCACAGTCTGGGGGGTGCTGGGCAGAGACTGCTGCTAAGGCACATGCACACCTATCAGTAACTCATAAGTCAGTGTTTTTTAACCTTTTTTTATCTCACAGCACACCTTAAATTATGTTGATCAAAAATGTTTTAAAAAAATAAAAATAAAAAGAGTATACTTACTGTGTTTTGAACTTCTTCTGAAAATAATTTAATTAATGATCTTTACAAATTTTCTCGGCACATCTAAGACACTCTCACAGCACACCAGTTGAAAATCACCACCATAAGTAAAGCGATAAGCACACAATATTGGCTGCCCCGCTCTGGTTCTTTTTTTTGCCATCTCCTCCTAGATCTTTTAAAATACAGTTTATGAATTGAAATACACAGGTTCCCCGTTCTTGTGAAGAAACCATTCATGGATTTGGCATCCCCAGCATGATCAATTAGGTTATCTCTGCTTTCCCTTCTGATGCAGTGATTGGTTCAGGATGGGCAGACGCCCAAGCTGGGCCAATCAGATCACACTCTGGGGTTTTTGTTTGCACCTTGGGAATAGATGCACTGTCTGTTTCATGGGGTGCAGTACCCTGAGGACAATGCAAGCCCAGAGCAATGGGTGGGCCCCTTTGCTACCCTGTGGTGAAGGCCTGCTGGATAATAGAGATGAGAGTGAAGAGCCCCAGAGGGAGTGACAGAGGGTGCTGACATTGTTTGAATCTCTACTTTTCCTCACGCCTAAAGCCAGCTGCACCCTGGGACTTCTCAGTATATTCTGTTAAAGCCGTTTGAATTTGGTTTTGATCATTTGTGCCCAAAAAAGTCCTAAAAAACACTCCCTAACATTTGATGCTCTTGTCTCCACCCAGCGTTCCTCTGCACGAGTATCACTGGAAATTCACTGGCCCAGATGCAACAGGCTGCGCTTATGCGGTTATCCTTGACACATAAAATCCCACATAAGAAGTTCTTCCACGAAATCAATCAGACAGTTTAGGACCAGCTTAGGGTCACCATGGCTGCAAAGAGAACAGCCTGACCTTATTAATCTGTTCTGGCGAGGAGCCTGCCTCTCAACCAGCTTGGAATTGGGGGCAATTTATTAAATTTACTTACCAGCAGCTTCTGATTCTACATCTGTAAAATGGGGACAATGACATCAGCCTTATAGACTTGTTCCATATCATTCACTTCAATTCAGTCCAACCACTTTCCAAACAGCTCACGTCAACTTGTTAATCCAGCTCTGTTCCCGTGAGTGATGGCCAACCAAGGAACACAAATTGCATTTAGCTAGACAATCTCCCCCATTCCCTGGCCAGGGCTCAGGCTTGGCCAATGATGCTCTTCTTCAGGGAATTGGGAACTACGTCCCAGCAGCTCTACTCTAGAGCTCCCCAGTGTTCATCCTCCATGAGAGGCCCGGGGATAAAGAGAAGCAGAGAGAGGGTCCCCCAGGTTCTCACATCTGTGAAGCCCAGGAGACCTCCCACCTTGGGGTCCCGGAAGTATCTTAACAGATGTCCACTAAAGATCTCTTTTGAGCTCTAGCTAGGTGGAGAATAATTAAATTCTTTTAATTTGTCCTAAAAGCAGCGACTACTCCCCAAAGACAGTGCTTAGCTGAAAATCACTCCCTGCTTCCATTAGCCTATGGGAGCCCCAGTCTGCCCCTCTGTAAAATGAGTTACCAAAGTGGCTTCACCTCCAAGGAATGGGGATCAGCTGAGAGAATGGATAAAGAAAGGAATCTTAAATGTAGAAGGAAATCATTTCTCCTGGGACAGTTGCACTTTCCCCCCTTCACAGTGGGTACCATCCTGAGCACCATGTGCCTCTTCTCCTTATCACTGCAGGCTCTGAACAGGCCTCACTTCCTGAGGCCACTCACCAGGAGCCAGCAAGGCTGAGTAGCCTGCAGGGTAACTTAGGATGCAAAGAGGCCCTTTTGTTGTTGCAGAATGTTTTTCCCATTAGTCTGAAATTCCATAATTAGAGGTTCATTTCACTGTGACTTGAAGATGCACTTGAATCTCTTATTAAAATGCAGACTAGAGGTCAGCACCAGTAGCTCAGTGAGTAGGATGCTAGCCTCGTAAACCGAAATTGGCGGGTTTGAGCCGGGGCCTGCTAAACAGCAATGACAACTGCAACCAAAAAATAGCCAGGCATTGTGGCAGGCGCCTGTAGTCCCAGCTACTTGGGAGACTGAGGCAAGAGAATCTCTTAAGCCCAAGAGTCTGAGGTTGCTGTGGGCTGTGACGCCATGGCACTCTACCAAGGGTGACACAATGAGACTCTGTCTCAAAATTAAAAGATAAATAATAAAATAAAATAAAATGCAGACTGGGCAAAGAGTTCTTGGATTTGACACCGAAGTAATGATCCATAAAAGAAAAGATTATGTATTAGTAAGTTAAGGCTGCCATAACAAATACTACAGACTAGATGGCTTAAACAGCAAAAGTTTAATTTTACGCAGCTCTTTGGTTGGTAAAGTCCAAGATCAAGGTCTAGTAGGGTTCACCTGCTGGTGAGGGCTCTCTTCCTGGCTTGTAGACAGCCACCTTCTTACTGTATTTGGGCATCTGAAGGCAAAAACAAACAAACCAAAAAATAAAATTTCAACCTAAACCTAAACCAAAAATGTTATATAAGAGTTAACAAAAATGTATCATAGAATTAAATGTAAAATGCAAAACAATAAAACTATTAGGAAAAAAACATAGGAGAAAAGCTTCAGAGTGTCACACTAGGCAAAGAAATCTTGGACTTAACACCAAAAGAATGATCCATAAAAGAAAAAAATTGACAAATTGAACCTATCAAAATAAAAAGCTGTTGCTCTGTTAAAGCTTATACTAAGAAGACAAAAAGCAAGCTATGGGTTGGGAACAATGTTTGCAAATCACAATGTATGAGACAAAGGATTCATACCTAGAATATGTAATGACTCTCAAAATTCAACAATGCTATTAGAAAACGGGCAAAAGACACATACTTAAATTTCACTGAAGAGCTATACAGATGGTAAACAAGCACATGAAAAGATATTCTACATCATTAGCCATTAGAAAAATTCCAATTAAAACTATGATGAGGTAGCATTCGTCACCTACCAGAATGGCTGCAATAAAATGTGACAATAACACCAAATGCTGCTGAGGATGCAAAGAAATTTAATCATTTATACCTTGCTGGTGGGAATGAAAAACGGTACAGCCATTTTGGAAAATAGCTTGTCAGTTTACTTTACAACTAAAAATGAACTTATCTAGCAACTACACTCTCGGGCATTTATCCCAGAGAAATGAAAACTTGTGTTTTTACAAAAACGTAAACACAGTATTCATAGTGGCTTTATTTGTTATAGCCAAAAAACCTGGAGACAACCCTGGCGTCCTTCAATGGTGGTCAAACCGACAGCAGTACATCCATATCACGGGATGCAACTCAGCAATGAGAAAGGAGAAACCTGAAACACACAGCAAGGTGATCGGATCTCAGTGCAGATACACCGAGGGAAAAGAGCTGATCTCACAGGTTACATACTATGTGACTCCACTGATATGACACTTTGAAATAAGAAAATTGTAGAGATGGCGAACAGATTAGTGGCTGTCAGGGATTTGACAAGAGAAGAGGAAGGAGGTGGCCATGGCTGAAAAAGGATCACATCGGGGATTTTTGTGTTCTATGTTCTGACTGTGGTAGTGGCCACGCAAAGCCATACTGCACAGAACTAAGTACATACACACACAAACTGCGTGCATGTAAAAGTAATGAAATTTGAATATGATCAGTGTATTGCATCTGTGTCAATTTCCTGACTGTGCTATTATTCTATAGTTATGTAAGATGTTACCATTGCGGGGAGCTGAGCGGATATGGGATCTCTCTGCACGGCTTTGTATCATTGCATGTGAATCTACAATCCTCTCAAGATAAAAAGTTTTTTTTAATACGGTTTTCCCTGGGAAAACAATATTCCCATATGGTATAAAGATTCCTCTTCACATCCATTACCCTAGTTGCTCCCATTCCAGGAGGGTAAGCAGTCTTGTTCTTGTTTTACAAGAGGAAACTAGGACAAAAATGGTTAAAGTGTGGCCAAGGACAAGGCATACCCTTCCTTGGTCCTACCTATGACTGGCTCTCTTTAATAGCTGTACATGGGGCATTATTATCTCCATTTAACCTATGAGGAAACTGAGTCTCAGCCATAGAACTTGTCCAAGTCTATATGCTCCGATTATGAAATAGAACTCTTTTAGTTGGAAGTTATAGAAATTAAACCCCAAGCTGCATAAAGGGAAAAAGTGGCATTGGCTCAGGTAACTGAAAGCCTGTGGGTTTCAGGCACAGCTTGACCCAGGTATTAAAACCATGATATTTGGATTCCATCTCTCTTAACTTTAACTCTGCCTTATTTTGCATTTTATTGCTTACATTCCCAGGCAGTCTTTTCCCAAATGATGGCGAAGGTAACTTGCTTTCATTAGCTTAGCAACCCCATAAAAGGAGTCGCTCTTCCGATACCTCCAGAAACATCCTAGATTGATTGCAACTGTTGGAGATTGGTCACACACTGGGAACCTGGACAGTTCTAATAACTGGTCTGGGTCACATGCCCATCCCCAGCCTGAATCATCTGGACTGAGAGTGAGGAAGACTGGTTCCAAAAAGAGAGGCGGAGCAAATGGAAAACACGCCTACTGTGGAGCACCACCGCTAAAGGCTCCAGGATGAATGAGAGGTCTTCCTACAATGAGCTGGACAGAGAGGCAGCCGCAGAGCTTTCCCTCCATGCTGGCACCCCTTCTGCCCGGCACTCCCTCTTCACACACTTCCAGCCATTTCTGCAGGGTCTGTGGAGTGAAGGGGCCCCATGAAGCCCCACAGCAATCCGAGCATGGTACCAGGGGCTGGAGTTCTAAGCTTGTCTAAGAAAGCAGCCAGCATCCCCTTCCTGAACACACCACAGACCTGTTCACTTTAAAGGGTAGAGAGAAGACAAATGAGTTAATAAAGGCAAATAGCTTTGCAAGGGGCCTGTGGATGGTCCTGGGTGGACGCTAAGTGGCAATGCTCCTTGATCATTATCTACACCTCCCCAGGCCAGTTAGGAGGATGCCAAGAACCCGCAGTGTTTCCTCTCCAGCTCCTATCTCATCAGAGCTGAGTCCTAATCACTGTATAGTGTCGCCAGCCAGCCCCTGCCCAGGAGGTAGCATGCGGAGCATGGTGGCCCTACTGGGCCCCCTCCAGCTGCTGTCCCTCTCTGCAGAGCTCCTGAGGGCCACTCTGTGTATGCGGAGGAGCTGCTGAGACCCCAGCCCATTCCCCGTGTGTGCTTTTGTCTGTTCCCGGGAACACCACTCATTAGTTGTTCTCTCTACAGTCGTCTTCTCCAGTTGACATATTTAAAATTAATGAGAGATTTGTTCTCATCCAACTAGCTAGTTAGGGCAATGGGCCTATATCTCCCCCTCAAATGAATCTTGTAGGTAAAATAACGAAAAAACATGTTTCTCTCTCCTACCCTGGCCCCACTTTTAATCTTTCTGGCATTCTGAGCAGAGCCAATATGTAAAAATCCGACATTTTATTGCTCAGTAATTAGCCCAAAGTAGCACAGGCAGACGGCGGGGGGCTGAGGAGAGGAAGGGATGGCAAGGGAAGAGTGCCCAGGGGTGTGGTGGGTGCTGTGCGTAATGAGCTTTCCAACGAACAGCATCCTGGGGTGGGTTTCTGCAAGCAAAAGTTGTCCCCGAGTAGGCTGTGCTAAGTTATTTCCTGCTAATGTGGGCTGTCAGAAAAAATATTTTTCCTCAATCTCATGATGTTATGATCCAGATGTTTGTGTTCCCCCCCACCCTAATTCATGTGTCGAAATCCTCACCTCGGAGGTGGTGGTGTGGCAGGGGCTTTGGGAATGGATTAGGCCATGAGGGCGGAGCCCTCTCAAATAGGATTAGCACTCTCATAAAAGGGACCCTAAAAATCTCTCTTGCTCTCTTTGCAACATGTGAGGACACAATGAGAAGTCAATAGCCTGCCACCCAGAAGAGGGTCCTCACCAGAACCTGACGACGCTGGCCCCCTGGTCTGGGACTCCCAGCCTCCAGAGCTATGAGAGATACAGTCCTGCTGTTTCTAAGCGCCCAGTCCACTGAACTCTGTGATAGCAGCCCACACTAAGACACATGGTTTGAAATGACAGGTGTGACTACGTCCTGGGTTCTGTGGGGGGGGGCGATGTTACCTCTGAGGCAGGTGGGACAGCCTGGTACAGGCACCGGAAGACACCGTGCCTTGCCCACATGGCCGCTATAGTGTCCAGCTCATGGGGCTGAAATGTCCTCCCTGTGTGTCTCTTTCCCACAGGAAGAAATGGGCTTCTTGAAGGTAGAGGCTGCATTTTCCTCATCTCTGTAACATAAGCCTAGTACTGTGCTGGGCACATAGTAGGTGCTCACAAAGATGGCTTGAACTGAACTGCTGTCAGGTGGATATTCAGGTCTCTTGAAGTCATGCAGATATAGCTCACACATGGAGCCAGGTGCCCCTGGCACAGGTATGCCCCCCTGGCACAGGTCGGGGATAAATGAGAGGACTAGGCATCCTCCTTCTTGCCTATCAAGAATGGCTTCTGGGAGCAGATGCATCTTGTCCCAATTTGGGGGAACCCCGGACACTTCTGAACTTCCAGTGAACCACAATAGGCCAGTAAGTGGTCCTCCCCCTTTTCTGTCTTCCCTCCCCCTCTCCCTCATCTGTGCCGAGTCCTCCATTCTTCAGGGCCTAGTGTCCTGCTGCTGACCACTCTCTCCCAGCTAGACAAGGAGCCCATTTTCAAAAGGACTGTCCAGCCTGGCTGCTGTTCACCTGGCAGGATCAGTGCCTTCCGAGTGTGAAGCCCCCAGAGGAGCGTGCAGGGACAGAGGGCTAACACGTTCTCGCCCACCCCATCCTGACCTATAGGGCTGGCCGACCAGGAGAGGTCACAATCCCCAGGTGGACCAACACAAGCTCCAACCTTTAAGGGATAGAAAGGGGCCGTTCTGGAGCCAGAACCAGGACCAAGTACATAGGATGAAGCAGGGAAGTAACAGCAGCCCCTGTGAGGCTGGAGAAGATCAGCTTGGAAAAGGGGCAAATAATGAGCCAGTTTTAATTCTTTTTTTCTTTTTTTTTTTTGCTTTCAATTTCAGCTGGCTTTCACTCATCTTAGTTTGAAGTTGTGTTGTTGTTTTTCTTTCTTCCTTTAGCAATTCTCTTGCCCTTTGCCTCCCAAGTTGCTGGGATTACAGGCACCTGACACAACGCCCGACTATTTTTTTTTTTTGTACAGACGGGGTTTCACTCTGGCTCACTCCGGCTCATGCTGGTCTTACGCTGATCTCGAATTCAGCTGAGCTCAGGCGATCCACCTGCCTCGGCCTCCCACAGTGCTGGGACAACAGGCACAAGCCACCATGCCTGGCCCATTTTTAATTCTTGAAATGCACCAGCACCCTTTGCCCCACCTCAAGCAGAGAGAACCCGATCACATTCTGTTTGTCCCATGAACGAAATAAGGTGCTCACTGGTTAAAACTGTCGCAGAAAGAAGCAAGTCCTCTCAGACGGGCTGCCAGATTTAGTGAAGAAAAACAGGACTCCCGGTTAAATGTGAATTGTAGATAAATGAGAAAAGCATTTGTAGTATAAATGCATCCCGTGCAATATTTGGGACATACTTATACTAAAAATCATTATACTTATACTAAAAAATCAAATTTAAGTGTGCATCCTGGACTTGGTGTGGAGACCCCGCTCTGACAAATAAAGGCCGGTTCTGAATCGCTGCAGTGCTTTCTGTTTGCAGGCCGTGGACCACCACCCGGGGTGACCCAGACAGGCTGCAGAGAGCTGGGAGGGAAGGTGACCACAGTCAGGAGTCTATCACTGCCAACAGTCACCCACCTCCGAGGAATGAGAGGGTTCAGCAGAGTGTGAAGTACACACAAAGGTGTTATTACGTTCTGCCTGAAATACTAAGAACTGGGGGGAAATGTTTCACATTGGGGAAATGGTTTAAAATGATAATGTATTTGTAAGATGGCCTATCAGGCAGCCAATAGACGGTATGTTGGGAGGAGATTGAAAAAATGCCCACCCTTTGTCTCTAAAGAGCCCTGAGCTCACTGGCACTGGCCTCCCAGCAAGCCTCGAACCGTACAGAGGGTTGATGAGGGCTTTCCCTGCACTTACTCCTGAGGATGGCCCAGGCTTTTAAATAGTCTAGATTCAGATCTCAGCTCTGTTGCTTCCTAGCTGTCCCATCTCGGGAAAGGTACATGCTGTGCCTCTTTCCTGTGTCTACATGGGCCATTCCAGGTCAACTTGGAAGGGTTCTTGTGACAGTCAGGAGGTGATAAACACTCAGGACAGTGCCTGGGACGTGATGATAGCTCAGTAAGCATCAGCTAAGCATGCTTCGACCTGTTGCTCCCATTTGCTGAGAGGAGGCCAAGCCACAAAGTGTGCAGAAGGTACAGACACACCTTGGGGATACTGTGGGTTCGAGTCACAGCAATAAAACACGTCACACGTTTTTTTTGGCTTCCCGGTGCATATAAAAGTTATATTTAACTAAATTGTAGTCTGTTAAGTGTGCAATAGCATTTTATCTAAAAAAAATGTACATGCCTTAACTAAAAATACTTTATTGCCTTCAATGAATCAAAATCTCTTTGCTGGTGGGTAGAGAGTCTTGCCTTGATGTTGATGGCTGCTGACAGATCAGGATGGTGTTTGCTGAAGGTTGACATGGTTGTGGCAATTTCTTAAAATAAGACAACAATGGAATTAGCGTCAATGATTGGCTGTTCCTGTTACGAAAGATTTCTCTGAAGCACGTGATATGGTTTGATAGTATTTCGCCCACAGAACTTTTTTCAAAATTGGAGTCAATCCTCTCAAACTCTGCTACTGCTTTATCAACCAAGCTTATGGAATATTCTAAATCCTCTGTTGTCATTTCAACGATGTTCTTAGCATCTTCACCAGGAGCAGACCCAATCTTAAGAGACCACTTTCTTTGCTCATCTATAAGAAACTTCTCATTCATTCAAGTTTGATCCTGAGATTGCAGCAATTCAGTCCCATCTCTGGGCACCACTTCTGAATCTAGGTCTCTTGCTGTTTCCAGCACATCTGCAGTGACTTCCTTCTCCAAGTCATGCATAGTGGTTGGAATCAACTCCTGCAAACTCCTGTTAATGTTCACATTTTGACCTCCTCCCATGAATCCTATAATGGCATCCAGAAAGACGAATCTTTTCACCTTTGAATGTTTTCAATTGACATAATCCAGATCCATCAGAGGAATCCTCTATGACAGCTGCAGCCTCATGACATGTATTCCTTAATAAGACTTGAAATTCAGAATCACTCCATGATTCGTGGGCTGCAGAATGGATGTTGTATTAGCAGGAATGAGAACAACATTAATTTCCTGTACCTCTCCATAGAGATCTGGGGTGACCCAGATGCATTGTCAGTGGAAAGGATCCTCATTTCGAAAGGAATCTTCTTTTTTTTCTGAACAGTAGGTCTCAATACTAGGCTTCAAATAATTAGTAAACCATGCTGTAAACACATGTGCTGTCATCTAGGATTTGTTCTTCCATTTATAGAGCACAGACAGAGTAGATTTAGCATAACTGAAATGAGCATTGACTTTAACTTAAAGTTAACAGCTACATTAGCCCCTAACAAGAGTCAGCCCGTCCTTTGAAGCTTTGAAGCTATGCAAGACCTAGATGTCATCATCTTCCAATAGAAGGCTGTTTCATCAACATCAAAAACATGCTGTTTGGTGTAGTCACCTTTATCAGCGATCTCACCCAGATCATCTGGATAACTTGCTCTAGCTGCTCCATCAGCAATTGCTGCTTCACTCTGTGTTTTTATGTTATGCAGATGGCTTCCTTCCTGAAACCTCATAACCACCCTCTGCTAACTTCTGACAGTATCCTGCAGCTTTCTCACCTCTCTCAGCCTTCGTAGAACTGGAGAGAGTTAACACTTTGCTCTGGGGTAAACTTTGGCTTAAGTGAATGTTGTGGCTGGTTTGATCCTTCTATCCAGGCCACTAAAACTTTCTCCATATCATCAATAAGGCTGTTTCAGTTTCTTTTATTTTTATTTTTTTATCAAATCATAACTGTGTACATTAATGCATTTATGGAGTACAATGTGGAGTACAAGATTTCATATACATTTTGGAATGCTTACATCAAACTGGTTAACATAGCCTTCACCTTACTTATTTGTTGTGTGAAGACATTTATACTCTAAATAGATTTGACATGTACCCTTGTATTATGCACAATAGGTGAGGTCCCATCAATTACCCTCCCTCCATCTGGCCTCTCCCCTTCTCCTCCTCTTCCCTCCTTCATCCTGGGCTCCAGTTGTGTTTTATCATTATGGGTGATTATTTATTGATTTCATAATAGTATTGAGTACATTAGATACTTTTTATTCTATTCTTGAGATACTTTACTAAGAAGAAGATGTTCTAGCTCCATCCAGGTAAACATAAAAGATATAAAGTAGCCATATTTTTTATGGCTGCATAATATTCCATGGTATACATATACCACAATTTGTTAATCCATTCATGGGTCAATGGGCACTTGGGCTGTTTCCATGACTTGGCAATTATGAATTGGGCTGCAATAAACATTCTTGTGCAAATATCTTTGTTGTAAAATAATTTTTGGTCTTCTGGATATATACCTAGTAGAGGAATTGCATGATCGAATGGCAGGTCTACTTTTAGTTCCCTAAGTGTTCTCCAAACTTCTTTCCAAAAGGAACATATTAGCTTGCACTCCTACCAGCAGTGCAGAAATGTTCCCTTCTCTCCACATCCACACCAACATCTGTAGTTTTAAGATTTAGCTTCTCTGAAGAAGACAGGCATGTGGCTTATAAACACATGAAAAAATGCTCATCATCTTTAATCATCAGAGAAATGCAAATCAAAACCACTTTGGGATATCATCTAACTCCAGTAAGATTAGCCCATATCACACATGTTTCAGTTTCTTATCTTCATGTTTTCAGTGTAGTAACATTTAATTTTTTTTAGAAACTTTTTCCTTTGCATTCATAACTTGGCTAATTATTAGGCACAAGAGCCCTGGCTTTCAGCATGTCTCGTCTTTCAACATACCTTCCTCACTGAGCCTAATCTCTCCTAACTTTTGATTTAAACTGAGAGACATGTGACTCTTCATTTCACTTGAACATATAGAGGTCATCGTAGGGTTATCAGTTGCCTAATGTCAATAGTGGTGTCTCAGGGAACAGGGAGACCCAAGGAGGAAGAGAGATGAGGAACGGCTGGTCAGGGGAGCAGTTTATGTACATTTATCTATTAAGTTCACCGTCTTAGGTGTGTGGTTCCTGGCATCCCAAAACAATGACAATAGTAGCACCAAATATCAATAATCACAGATCAGTGTTAACAGATATATAATAATGAAAAAGTTTGAAATATTGGGAGAATTACCTAAATGTGAGACAGAGCTATGAAGTGAGTACATGAGACTGGAAAACGTCACCAGTGATGTGGGATTGCCATAAACCTTCAATTTTGGAAAAACACAATATTTCTGAAGCACAATAAAGCAAAGTATGATAAAACAAGACATGCCTACGGTGTATGGAATAACAAAATTTACAACGTCAGTGAGAGAAAGGCAAATGAAACACAGGACTGCTCAGTCTCTTCTCTGCCCATTGCTCAGATTTTCCTTGTCCCTTTTCACCATTATGGGACAAACTTATTGTGTTACTTTTCCATCCATAATGCAGTGCTGGGTGGGGTGAGTCATGGCCAGGCTTTAAAGGGGAAAAATAGATGGTTTTTCCTTACAGTGTGATGGCAGGTTACTGGCTGAGTTCTCAAACCCAAACATCAAACCTCATCCACCCTCTACCATCTGCCAGTCCCAGCATCTGAAATGTGACAACTTCATATTAATGACACAGAATCTTGACAGATGGGGTCCCCTATTGAACCTCAAGTGGTTTCCACTGAGGTTAGTTGGCAGCTGGGTTGTGCACAGTACTTAGGTAAAGGGCATAGTTGGGATGGGGGAGCAGAAGTACCCAGAGGCTCATGTGACAGGTCTGTTAGTCTTACGTTTTAGGAATCTGTGCTGTTCTCTGGCCTCTTCAGTAAACTGTGTTTAATATAAGGATAACCCTGGAATAAAGAGGAACAGAATATAGATGACATGTGCAAACTTCAAGGAACCCCAGAAATATTTTTATAGTCAGGCCCCCATGGGGAGAGGAAAGCTGTCCAGGAGTGGAGGCCTCTTAGTGGGGTCACACCTCAGCAGCAGGAGTCCTCTGATGCCCTTTGCCTTTATGTTCATTTCCTAAAGGTCTCTCTTCTGTTACTATATGCCGGCCTGCATCTACTCTCGCTCTCTGTTTCCTTCCTTCCTTCCTCTTATCCTTCCTTCCTTCCTCCCTTCCTTCCTTTCTTTCTCCCTCCCTCCCTCCCTTCCTTCCTTCCTTCCTTTTTTTCAAGGCAGGGTCTCACTCTGTTGCCCTGGCTAGCATGCAGTGTTATCATGATAGCTCACTGAAACTTTAAACTCCTGGGCTCCGGTGATTCTCCTGCCTTAGACTCCCATAACTGAGAACTACAGGGGCACACCACACCACACCCAACTTGTCTCTCTCTTTCCTCCACCTCTTGGCCTCTGCTCCTTGCAGTCTTTGCTCATTCACAGATTCTCCAACTCATGGCTGCTGAGCACTGACTTCCCCTGATGCATGCTAAGTTTCTTTTCCCATCACCAAGCACTCAATTGTCTCTCCCTATTTCACATTCACACTCCCTAAGGAGTGAGTCTGTGGAATAAGGCACTGGCTATGCTATCTCTCCACTGTCCAATCAGCTGTGGCTGTGAGATCATGTGACCCTGGTTCCACTATGGCAGCCCACAGTGGAGCAACCTCATAGGAAGAGGACCGTGGGAGTGGCAGGCCACACAAGATTTGTCCCAATCGAGTCAGGAGTGAAGAAAAAATGAGTATGAGTGTGCTGAAGATAAAGTTTCCCTATTTATAGATTGGGCTCTGGAGAAGAGTCTGGTGGTTATGAAATGAGACACTGAGGCCTGCCACAGGTCTTTATTTTCAAGATTTAGGCTTTATTTTTAAGAATCCCTATAGTTCATCTCATGAACCCCAGATAACCAAGGAACACAGTTTTGAAAAAAATAATACTGGCTCGGCGCCTGTGGCTCAATTGGCTAAGGCGCCAGCCACGTACACCTAAGGTGGCGGGTTCGAGTCCCCAGCCCGGGCCCGCCAAACAACAATGATGGCTGCAACCAAAAAAAAGGCCGGGCGTTGTGGTGGGCACCTGTGGTCCCAGCTACTTGGGAGGCAGAGGCAGGAGACTCGCTTGAGCCCAGGAGTTGGAGGTTGCTATGAGCTGTGATGCCATGGCACTCTACCCAGGGGGATAGCTTGAGGCTCCGT
>CAUYQV010091745.1:0-16718 GCA_963574575.1 Galagoides demidoff
TTTTTTGAGACGGAGCCTCAAGCTATCCCCCTGGGTAGAGTGCCATGGCATCATAGCTCATAGCAACCTCCAACTCCTGGGCTCAAGCGAGTCTCCTGCCTCCGCCTCCCAAGTAGCTGGGACCACAGGCGCCCGCCACAACACCTGGCCATTTTTTGGTTGCAGCCATCATTGTTGTTTGGCGAGCCCGGGCTGGGGATTCGAACCTGCCACCTTAGGTGTATGTGGCTGGTGCCTTAGCTGATTGAGCCACAGGCGCCGAGCCTGTATTTTTTATAATTATAAAAATATATGTGATTATTCAGAAAAGATGAGTGACATTAGGAAACTTTAAAGAGTCTGGATCCTTCTTTACCCTCTCCCCAATTAATCCAGTTATCTGGGCCATTTTTAAGGCTTTCTTCCTGTCTTCAGAAATGCACTTTTAGAATAGAATTGAGATAATATAACAGAAAACAGAGAAGATCTATATTCCCTTTAAAGTTATTTTAATTTACACAACCATATGTTTTAAAAACCACTATGTGAACCAAAGAAATGGAATCTTTGATAAAATTGGGCTAAATAAATAAAAAAATAAAATCAGGCTAGTAACTTCTTTTCTCTAATCAAGAACTTATCCCTTTCCTTCCTTGTCCTCCTTTTTTTCTTTTCTTTTTTGAGACATGGTCTCACTCTATCACCTGGGCTTGAGTGCAGCGGTGTCATCATAGCTTACAGCAGGCTCAGACTCCTGGGCTCCAGTGGTCCTTCTGCTTCAGCCTTCTGAGTAGCTAGCATACAGGTACTCACCACCAGGCCTAGCTAAGTTTTCTATTTTTCGTAGAGACTGGGTTTTGCTCTTGCTTAGGTTGGTCTGGAACTCCTGACTTTAAGCAGTCCTCCTGCCTCGGTCTCCTAAAGTGCTAGGATTGTAGGCATGAGCCACTGTGCTCAGCCTGGTCCTGCTTCTTAAGCTGTGAAAATTCTTCAATCTTTGTCTCCTCACTCCCAAATCTCTCCTTGAATGTGCCTATTTTTTTTGCTTCTCTATTATTCACTAAATTTGAGAATTTATTTACATGTTGTCTTGTTTCCTATTACAGTGTTTTTGCTTTTGTTTTTTTTGGAGACAGAGTCTCACTATGTCACCCTTGGCAGAGTGCTGTGGCATCACAGCTCACAGCAACCTCAAACTTTTGGGCTTAAGCCATTCTCTTGCCTCAGCCTTCCAAGTAGCTGGGTCCACAAGTGCCTGCCACAATGCCCGGCTAATTTTTGGTTGTAGTTGCCATTGTTGTTTGGCAGGCCCGGGCTGGATTTGAAGCCGCCAGCCTCAGTGTATGTGGCTGGCGCCCTAGCCGCTGAGCTGCAGGCGCCAAATCTCTGTTACAGATTTTGCATCTGTCCCAATAAGTAACAAATAGCCAGGAACATAGTAGGTACTAAAGAGCTATCTAGTGCTTTTTCCTTTTTCTTTTAATAGTCAGTTTTTCTGTCAGCGTTTTTTCCTATTTAATTACATGAAAGTGTTTTTTTTTTTGTTTGTTTGTTTGTTTGTTTTTTTTGAGATAGTTTCATGATGTTGCCCCCGGGTGGAGTGCTGTGGTTTTGCAGCTCACAGCAACCTCAAACTCTTGGGCTTAAGCTATCCTCTTGCCTCGCCTCTCTAGTAGCTGGGACTATAGGTACCTGCCACAACGCCTGACTATTTTATTTGTTGTTGTTGTTGTTGTTGTAGTTGTCATTGTTTAGCTGGCCCTGGCTAGGTTCCAACCCGCTAACCCCCATGTATGTGGCGGGCAACCTTAACCACTGAGGTATGGGCACTGAGCCTACTTAAAAGATATTAATAATTGCTTTTATTAACATATTGTTAACCATTGTCATAATTATTATTGTACCATTTCACTCTGTCATTAAGAAGTATATACATAGGGTGTCAAAAATGCATATACATTTTAAGAAAGGGAAAAGACTCTATTAAAATTCTAACTCAAAATATGCTAATGACAAAAGATGTATATAAGTCATGTTGAGCACTCTTGTAATTGTAGAAGTCAAACATGACTTGAATTTTATAAATTTAATACAGTTTTTTTCTTTCTTAAAATGTATATCTATTTTTTTGCACCCTCTGTATTTGTATATCTTTGGTGAAATGTTTATTCAAATCCTTTGCTCATTTTTAGTTGGTTTTGAGTTGAGAGTCACTTTGTGGCCCTCAGTAGAGTGCTGTGGCATCAGAGCTCATAGCAACCTCCAAATCCTGGGCTTAGGTGATTCTCTTGCCTTAGCCCCCTGAGTAGCTGGGACTACAGGTGCCCGCCACAACGCCTGGCTATTTTTTGTTGCAGTTTGGCCGGGGCTGTGTTTGAACCTGCTGCCCTCTATATGGGGCTAGCGCCCTACCCACTGAGCCACAGATGTTGCCCTATTTGTCTTTTAATTATTGAGTTGTAAGTATTCTTTCTTTCTTTTCTTGAGGCAGTCTCACTCTCTGATGGTTTCCTAGCTCACAGCAACCTCAAACTCTTGGGCTGAAGCGATTCTTTTGCCCCAGCTTCCTGAGTAGCTGGGACTATAGGCACCCACCACAGTGCCAGCTATTTTGAGAGATGAGGGGTCTCACTCTTGCTCAAGCTGGGCTCAAACTCCTGAGCTCAAGCAATCCACCCACCTCGGCCTTTCAGAGTGCTAGGATTACAGGAATGAGCCACTATATCTGGCCTTGATTTTCTTGATGATGACTTTTGCAGTACACAGGATTTTTCATTTTGGTGAAGCCCAATTTATCTATTTTTTTCTTTGTTTGCTTATGTTTTTGGTGTAAGGTCTAAGAAATCATTTTCTAATCAGGTAATTAGCTTTTAATATCTCCTAAGAAGGGCCATAGAAGAGGCCGATTAAGCTTTCAATAATTATCTGTGATTCCATGTGTGTGTTTTAAAACAGACTGTTTTTTAGAGTAGTTTTAGATTTACACCAAAATTGAACAGAAAGTACACAGAGCTGCCATATACCCGCTGCTCCCACACGTGCATAGCATCCCCCATTATCATCATTCCAAACTAGTGTAATTCAGTTGTTACAATCAATGAACCTGGCACATCACTATAGCCCAAAGCCCACAGTTTATTCTTGATGTCGTATGTTATATAGATTTGGGCAAGTGCATAATGACATATATCCACCATTACAATGTCAGGCAAAAATCCTCTGTGCTCTGCCTATTCATCCAGCCTTCCCTCTCCACAACCCTTGGCAACCACTGATCTTTTTACTGTCTCTATAATTTTGCCTTCTCCAAATTGTCATATAATTGGACCCATACCGTATGTAGTCTTTTCAGATTGGCTTCTTCCACTTAGTAATATGCACTTAAGCTTCTCCTCTAGTCTTTTCTGGTTTAACAGCTCATTTCTTTTTAGTTCTGAATAATATTTTCTTGTCTGGATGTACCACAGTTGATCCATTTACCTTCTGAGGGATATCTTGGTTATTTCCAACTTTTTTTTGTTGTTGTTGCAGTTGTCATTGTTGTTTATCTGGCCAGGGCCGGGTTTGAATCCACCAGTCTTGGTGTATGTGGCTAGCACCATAACCACTGTGCTACGGGCGCCAAGCCTATTTCCAAGTTTTGTCAATTATCAGTAAAATTGATATAAATACCCATGTAAAGGTTTTTGTATGGACATAAATTTCAACTAATTTGGGTAAATACTAAAGAGCATGACTGCTAAGTTGTACAAAAGGATTATGTTTAATTTTGTAGGAAATGACCAAATTATCACCTGGGCTTGGTGGCTCACAAATGTAATCTTAGCACTCTGAGAGGCTGAGGCAGGAGGCTCACTTGAGCCCGAGAGTTCTTGTAAGCTGTGATACCATGGCCCCCTACCTAGGGTGACATAGTGAGACTGTCTCATAATAAAAAAGGAATGAAAAAAAGAAAAATAAATCACTAAATTATCTTTCAAGGTTTTTGCACCATTTTGCATTTCCACCATCAATAAATAAGAGTTCCTATTGCTTCACATCCTCTCCCGTATTTGATATTATCAGTGTTTTGGAATTTTACCATTCTAACAGGTGTGTGGCAGTATCTCATTTTAATTCTCATTTTCCTAATGACAGATGATGTGAAGCATGTTTTCAAGTGCTTATTTGCCACCTACATATTGTCTTTGGTGAGCTATCTTTTCAAATCTCTTGGCCATATTTAAATTGAGTTGTTCATTTTCGTACTGCTGAGCTTTTTGGTTTTTTTTTGAGACAAGAGTCTCATTATGTTGCCCTGGGTAGAGTGCAGTGGTGTCACAGCTCACAGCAACCTCAAACTCTTGGACTCTAGAGATTCTCTTGCCTCAGCCTCCTCAGTAGCTGGGACTATAGGCACCTGCCACAATACCCGGAACCCGCCAGCCACGTACACTGGTGCTGAGCTGAGCTACAGGTGCTGAGCTGTACCGCTGAATTTTAAGCATTCTTTGTGTATTTTAGATAGTAGTCCTTTATCAGATGTGTCTTTTGTAAATATTTTTTCCTGGTCTGTGGCTTGCCTTCTCATTCTTTTTATGTGATTGTGTTTCCTTGAATGATTTATTTCACATTCATTTATTGTGTCTGGGTTCATCTTTTGTGGTCCAAATTCTCCACAAGATTTTAGGCATATAAGCAATTATTTTGCTCTTAGGTGCTCTTAGGCTGCTGGAAGAGAAGGACCAGTAAATGGGTGACTTGAAGGAATACCCTTCTTAGGTAAGCACCCTTCTCTGGTTTGTTGGAAGAAGAGGCTGACACATAAAGAAGACAAAGGATTTTGATGGCAGGCAAAGGTGGGCAGGGCTTGCTGGATGTAGGGAATATTATATCACTATGATGTAAGTTCTTGTCAATACAATCATTAGCTGTTGTTGCTATGGTTACAATTTGTCTATGCTAGAGGTAGGTAAACTACCAAACCTGGCCTGCCATCTGCTTTTGTAAAGAAAGTTTTATTGAAATATATCCATGCCCATTTATTCACATATTATCTTTGGCCACTTTTGTACCACAATGGCAGAATGAAGTAGTTGCAACAGAGGTGGTTTGGCCTCTAAAGCCTCAACTGTTTATAATCAGGCCCTTTACAGAAACAAGTTTGCCAACCCCTGCTCTACAAAACAATTTATTGGAAAATGCTTATAGCTAGTCCCTGTTTTTTTTTTTTTAAGGATTGCTAATTTGGGTGCACCTGGCAGCTATTTATATGTCTGTAAGCAATTTCATCATTTTTTTGAGAATTTCCTTCTGTTTTCTGCTTTTCAAATTTGAGCTAATTAATTTTCATTCAATAGTTCTGTATATTTGACTTAAACTAAACTCCAAATGATAACTGGCTCAGTCCCTGAAAATGAATTTAAATACTTGTTCTTTTTTAAGAATTTCACTGTTTCTTTTAATGTTTATGTTCTTTACTTTTTGTTTTATTTTTCGTTATAAAAAATTACAAATTAGTATGAGGATACAAATTTTTAGGTTACATTGTTTTCAGTTCTAAATAAAAGTTAAAGTGATAGTTGAGCCCTTCACCCAGGGGGCGTGCTGAATACCCTCACATGGTGCACATTAGGTGAGCTCCCACCAATTAACCTCTGTCCTCCTGCAAAGCACCCTCCCTCTTCCCTTCTACCCTCTCCTGCCTCACTCCTCCCCCTTGCTAGACTATATTTGTGTTTCATTGTTCCTGTGGGTGTGTAGTTATTTGTATACTGGTTTCATATTAGTATTGATGACACTGGATTTTTTTTCCCCATTCTTGTGCTACTTTACTAAGAAGAATGTGTTTCAAATCCATCCAGGTTAATACAAAAGATGTAACATCTCCATTCATTTTTTATGGCTGAATAGTATTCCATGGTATACATATGTCACAATTTGTTAATCCACTCTTGGATTGATGTTTCTCACTTTTTAGAATGACAAAACAAATTCATGCTCATTTCAGGAAAATCAGATATTACAGACAAGCAAAAGAAGATCATTAACCTATAATCCCACTTTGATTTTTAGGAGAAAACCTTTTTGGTGCCTCAATATGTATTCTCGGCTCGGCGCCTGTGGCTCAATCGGCTAAGGCGCCAGCCACGTACACCTAAGGTGGCAGGTTCGAATCCCCAGCCTGGGCCCGCCAAACAACAATGATGGCTGCAACCAAAAAATGGCCGGGCGTTGTGGCAGGAGACTCGCTTGAGCCCGGGAGTTGGAGGTTGCTATGAGCTGTGATGCCATGGCACTCTACCCAGGGGGATAGCTTGAGGCTCTGTCTCAAAAAAAAAATATGTATTCTCTGAGGTCTTTGTATATGTACACATTTTATTATGGTTTTTTTTTTTAAATATAAATGAAATACTCTGCTGCTACCAAGTATCTTCCACAGGCATATGCTTTCCTTGTTTTGGGGGTATTTTCATGATTCATGTGGTCAGAGCTGTTCTACTATGGAAAGATGCCAAAGGAGGTTATTTACAGAGTAACCCATGCTTTCATCTTTTCAGGGACAAAGGGAAGATGCTAGAAAAAGCAAATTGGTTGATTGTCACATAAAATGTTGATTGGTCAGATATAATGAAGCTGTCTTTGGCTTTCTGAGTATTTCTAAGATGAGTGGATTCAAAAAGCTAAGATGTCACCCCAATAATGCTGTGTGACAAACCTTAATCTTATATAATGAAAAGACCTATTGCGTAGCTAGCTGGTTCTGCTGAGAGTCTACTGTTTTATGGTCTGGGGATCAGCTGCTGTTGGCTGATCTAGACTGGCAGTCGCCAGTTGATGAGGCTCTGTTCCATGTGTCTTTCACAGGCTGTCCTGGGCATGTTCTTGTGGCAATTCCAGAGGTGTATGAGAGAGCAAGCAGAAGCATATGAGGGCTTCTATGACTGTAGCCTCATCGCTTGGCCAAAGCACTTGGGTGAGGTCAGACTGAAGGAGTGAGGAGACAGCTGCATTAGTGAGATGAATGGCAAAATTATGTGCCAAAAGATCTGGACATAAGGACAAGTGGAGAATGGCACATCAGTCTACCATAGACTCTAGTCATAAGGCCAAAGGTGCTATAAACTACACATATCTTTTAGAAGCAGCTGAAGTTTCATTTGTGGCTGTTCTAAATTAATGTCTGTCAAATGACAGTCACTTCTCCCCATTTTCCGTGTCTAAGTGAACTATTCTGTAAAGGGTTCCTGGCAAGCTACTCTGACATTTCTTTCTTTTTTGTCAGAAAAGTAATCAGATGCAGTTTTTCCGATTGTCTCAGAGTAATTTGAGATGAGAAAAGAGGGCATGGCCTGGGGCACTTAAAGATGGGTGGGTTTTCACTAACAAAGCTAGAGAACTTTTTTAACTGTTCTGGATTGTGTAAGTTTATTTATTTATTTTTTATTGTGTAAGTTTATTATAGCTGGAAAGCCTTTTTCTTCAGATAAAGGTTAAGAGGGCATCTTAATTCCTTTGTGAGATATGATTAGGTACCTGAGAATCCTGTCTATATTGCTCACTTGTGCTGTCTACTTTTTACATCATATTTTTCATTTCTCCCATAACATCTGTATGCTGGGAGACTATATATATAGTTAAGTCTCTATAGTTGATCACTTCACTATATTGACCGCCTCCTTATGATGACCTAATTTTCATACACTGGACATATACCACATATACTCAATGGAAGACTGACATCTATATATTGACCACCTCTGCAAGTTGTATCTTGACTACTTGGATTGTGATACACAATATTAATTTACCCTCTATAAATTGATCAGTTGGATCCATTCTATATCAAGGGATAGAAGGTGTAGGCTTTGCCCCTTAGTTGTATTGTTTTTTTTCTTTAGTCTAAGTGTTGGATTAGATCTAACATCCTATTTACCATGTGTTGTGGAAGATTTTTTCAATGTGAAGGACTGGCCTGAATTGAAGTGCATCTTACAAGTACTGAACAGTTTTATAGTTAATCAAGACATCATAGCCCAAAGACAAGAACTCAAAGAGCTGCCATTGAAGGAAAAGGTTGATCTACATTTTCTGGAAAGTAGCAGGTAAAGAAAGATCATGGAACAACTTGGTGTTAGCAAGACCATGGTTAGTAAGATTCAAAAATGTAAACATGAGTACTTCGAGAGATACAGTAAGGAGAGACCTACAGGGGAAAAGTAAGAAAACTTCCCTTGAGGAAGTCAGTGAAACCACATTAAGCTGGTTCAAACAAATGGGGGCAGTTAATGCCCAAATGTCTGGGCCAGTGATCTAAGAAGTTGCTAAAAAATTTGCACAGGAATTTAGGTGTTAGATTTCTAAGCATCAAGTGGTTGGCTCAAGAAATTTAAACACAAGATCTCCCACAAAGTCTTGGGTTGAATACAATGAAATGCTGGTAGAAGTTGGAGCAGAGTTCATCAAAAAGTTTGCAGGTTTCACCACAGGCTTCAGAGATGACAACATCTTTAACACTGACAAGTGTAGACTTCTTTTCAAGGTGATGCCTGACAGGAGCCTTGTCATAAAGGGTGACAAGTATGAGTTGGAAAACTTTCCAAAGAACATTTCACAGTTCTGCTCTGCTCTAGTTCAATTGGAGTGAAACTAAAGCCCTGAGTGATTGACAAGTTGGAAGTCTCCTCCCTGTCACTTGGAGATCAAACAGATGTGACTGAATGACTGGTACCCTATTTGAGGGGTGAGTAAGGAGTTATCAACTGAGAGATGAAGAAGAAACAGTCTATTCTACTGACAGTAGATGACTGGTTCTGGCCACTCCCAAGTGAATCATCTCACTGATATTTCTGCCTCCAAATATGATCTCAAAAATCTAACCTCTTGTTCAAGTCATTCTCAAAACATGAAACATTTAAAATGTACTACTGAGCCCAGCTCCTGCAGTTGTCACTGTTAAATACAAACCTGTGTCTACCTGTGGAGGCAACTTCATCTGCTTTATCAGTTAATACTCTTGCTACTGTCCTCTGGATTGAATAAAGTTCAGCCAGAAATGATACAGAAGTGTTTCAAGAAAGTTGGATTTATTACATCCCAAGAGCATAATGTTTTGGGCCCCATCAGACAGTCCATCTGCCATAGCAGAATTCAAAGGAGTGTAATTTGAAGGTTTTGTTGAAATGGATGATAAGGTAGCAATCTGTAATGGACCTGACCTAGAAACAATTTTCCAAACAATATTGACTGAACTACAGATAAGTGTAAAAGTGCATGAAGCAGCTGATGAAGTGGAAGAAGCAAGTGAGGATAACACAGAAACTGCAGAAACTCTAAAAGAAGAGGATGTCAGGCATCTGATAATGCAGTTGGAGTCATTTGCTGTGAAAAAAAAAAAATGCCCAGATTTGCTGAATGTGTAGCCAGCACTGAGAATGTTCTGTCCATTTACATTTGTAATAAGAATAAGAAACAGACCAAGATTGACTCTTTTTGCAAAAAGAATGATTAAACCATGAGAATACAGGAAATGTATTCATTTTGTATGATACTTTATGTATGATTTTACTGTGTTTTGATTGTGTATAATTTCGTATGATATTCTCTAATAAAAGCTATACAAGAAAGTAAAATACATGTACCTGTCAGTGGAGGAGGCCTACTTCCTTATGTTGACCACCTCCAAATGTTGATGAGATGGCTATAGTCACTTGGGTGGTCAACTTACTGAAGTTCTACCGTATATTTATTAATAATTTATCCTGAGACTGGGACATTCTAGAAGTATATGAAGAGATCTGGACCAGGTTGTGAAGTTGTAAAATATGAGGCTGGTAGAAATGACCTTTGGGGGACTTTTCAGTTTTCCTTTCATCTGTCTTTTAACTAGCCTCCATCCTGCTTTCCGTTCTCTAACTTATTTCTTCTCCCACAACTCCCCACTCCTTCTCAAAACTTTTGGGCTTGTCACCTCCTGGTTGGAAATTATACTATCTGATAAATACATTTGTACTGACATGTTAGTAGTAAATTTATACATTATTCTTTTCAAAATTATTGGCTTTTACTTTATTTATTTATTTATTGGAGAAGAACGTCTTATTTTACCGGTGGATATGATCAATAGTAAGCTACTTAAAGAAGCTTTTGTTTTTATTAAAAAAATTTTTTTTGCTCAGGCAGTTCTCAAACTTCTGGCCTCAAGGGATCAACCCTCTTTAGCCTTCTTAGTACCTGGGATTATAGGTGTATATCTCTCATTATTATTATTATTATTTTTTGAGACAGAGTCTCACTTTGTTGCCCTTGGTAGGGTGCCATGGCATCGCTACTCACAGCAACCTTAAACTCTTGCACTTAAGTGATTCTCTAGCCTCAGCTTCCCATGTAGCTGGGAGTACAGGTATCACCACAATGCCTAGCTGTTTTTAGAGATGAGGTCATTCTCTGGCCTAGGTAATTGCATTCTCTCCTTCCCCTCTGCTTAATGGTATAGTTTTGGGAAATGCTTAGAGCTGCTTGGAAATCTTGAATCTGTAAAGTGTCCTCCTTGGCTCCTTGGGAAGCTTGACCTGGTTAAATTTGAAGTAGATCCGGCCACCCAGACAACTGCCCAGGGTTTTCCTAGACTTGGGTTCATGAGATCCATTCTGGCATTTAGACTCACAGACAGTAAGGCTGACCTGAGATAATCCTAGGTTCCTTTGGCCTGTCCAAGGAAATGGTGGTCCCTAGGCTGTGGGGTGTTGTGCGGGAATGTGCCCCAAGCTGTTAGTGTAGCTTGGTTTGTAAGTTCTATCTATTTTTAGACATAAGGTATGTGGTCCTCTATTCAGATTGATGCTTTGGCTCTGTGAATCTTATTTGCAAAGCTGCTATAGTAGTTTTGAGGGTTTTATGATATTCACAATAATTTTTTTTTATATGCCACAACCAAGACAGATTTATTACTGGTTTGTAAAGCTGGTTCAATAATTCATAATCAAGTATTACAATCTATCAAGTCAACAGCCTAAGAAACAAAAGCAATACCATCATATTAATAGTAAATTTTTAAAAAATTGACAAAGTTCTTAAAAAAATTGACTCATTCTTAAAAAAAATCCAACCTTTCATCAAACGAGGAATTGAGGGAACCTTGTCAATTTGATGAAAAGAACCTGTAAAACCACCAACCAAACACAGAAAACAAAGCAAGAATCCCTGCTCTCACCACTCTTATTGAAAAATTCAGCAGCACACTGGATGGTCTCACAAATGCAATGTGAGCACAAAGGGAAATCAAATGTATGCACTTTGGGAAGGATCAAATAAAACTGTCTTTGAACCTGATTATGTATGTAGAAAATCTGAAGAATTAACAAAAAAGTTAAACATTCCTGAATTAATAAGTTCAGGAATAATTAATAATTCCTGAATTATATCAAGTTTGCAGAATGTAAGGTTAAGATACAAAAATCAAATTGCTTTTTTATATTCTAGCAATGATCAATTTGGATTTGATGTTAATAATACAATTTATATTTGGCACTCATAAAAATGAAATGCATAGGGATGAATTTAATAATATATGTATAATATCTACATAGGAAGTACTACAAGCCTCTTGGGAAAGAAATACAATGATGTTTTGAACCCCTTCTCAGGTTATCTTCTGTTATGGATTGAATTGAGTCCTCCCCAAAAGATAGATTTAAGTCCTAACCCCCAATACTTACGACTGTGACCTTTTTTAAAATAAGGTTTTTGCAGATATAATTAAGTTAAGGTAGGTTATTTGGGTTAGCCTTAGTCCAATATGACTGATGTTTTTTACAAGAAGAGAAAAATGCTATGTGAAGACAAAAGACACATAGGGAGAAAATGGTTGCATGAAGATGGGGCAGACATTGGAGTGATGCCACCACAAGCCAAGGAATGCCTGGGGCTACCAGAAATTGGAATAGGCAAGGATTCCCCCCCAAACCAGCACCCCTGCCCCAGACTTGGGAGGGAGCATGGCTCTACCAACACCTTGATTTGGGACTTTTGGCTTTCAGAAGTGGGAGAAAATATATTTCAGTTGTTTAAAGCCCCTGAATTTAGAGTATTTTGTTACAGCAGCCCTACAAAACTATAGGCAGTCTCCAAGTGACAAACATCCAACTGATGTACAACTCATACTTATGACTGGAGGCTATTACAGGTAATAGGTAAATGTACCTGTTCCAACTTACATACAAATCCAGCTTAAGAACAAACCTACAGAACCTATCTCATTCCTAACCTGGGACCCGCCTATAATACACCTTCAAAGATGTTTCTGGAGCCACCGGAAGATAATCTTGTAGCCTTTGTTAATGGGAAACAGTTCTGACCAAGTTGCAAATTAGTTTCCAACAAGGAACTCTCAAAACAGCTGTAAAGAACATAACTGAGATGAGAATATTGTCCTTGATGTGTCCAGTGCTAACATCATAGATAAAAATGCCAAGACTAGCGTGTATTTTAGCATTTTCCTGAGTTAAAGTGACCTTGATGTTCTGTGTAGTGACACTTTATACATTCAGTTTTAAGGACAGAATTGGAACAGATGTGATTACTAATAAAAACCCAGGGTAGTTTTTCTGCCTCATGGTTTAACAAATTAATTCACTTTTATATAAATATGCTGATGATTTTGCCTTTCCAAGGGGAAGTTACTAAACATTTTTGGGCAAACAGATTTCTTTAGCTTATAAGGTTACAGGTTGACTTTAGACTCTGAAACTGTCAACCAAGGCAGTGTGTCTCTGCATTTGCATCTATTGCCTACACAACATATGAATGTTTAAAGATTTAAAAAATTCCAATTCAGCCCCTCCAAAGTCATTTTCAATCCTAGGAAATGGAAATGCAGCTTACACCTGTATTTCCCAAGGGATTGATGTAATGCAATTTGTATAAAATAATCAGAGTGTGAGAGGAAAGAGTGGATCTTTGCATTAAAGTAAAATCAGCCTGGAAATCGCTCTTTTCAGGGTCTGCCTTTCAGAACCCCATTTAGCTTTTAAAACAGATTCCTGTTTCCTGACTTACTTTGATGAGCCACTCTCATCTCAGTGATTACTCCTGACATTTAACTGCTTGTACAATTAACTGGGGCCATTCTTTTCTCTTGGAGAAGGACTATGTGTAGCTAATATGCATTTGTAAAGTGTTCCTGTGACTTGGCAGAGTGGCTGTGGATAAGTAGTTAAAATGGTGCCTGGAGTAATTTTAAGTTTGTGATGGGGAACCCAACCACTCACCTTGGCAAAGCTGTGAGTGGTTATCAGCACAACCCCACTAGGCCTCCGTTCTATCCCCCTATTAAAGCTCAATGAGTTACCAAGTAAGCTGGCATTTCTTATCTCAGGGAATGAAAAATTAAGTCTGATAAGCTTTTCGAAGGATTGAGAACTCTGTATGTTGCCCCTACAGGTGACTGCATTTTTGGCCCAAAGTGCTAAATAAAAACCAAGGAAATGATTTAGAAAAAAGATTGAAATTTTTGTGATGGGATTTTGGATATCAAAGTGGGAGATATTTGTTCCCCTTGGCATGACTGTGCCTGGGCTTAAGTCTGGCCCAACAGGTAAACAGGCAGAGCTAGAATAGATCAATAAGACTGTCACAGAGGAAAATCACTGCCACCAAACATTCTGCTCCCCTTTCTAGCATAGAGCTATTAGTGGGGCTATAGTTCCCAGATTGCCCTGTGTGGCTGGGGGGGCCACATAATATTTTATTCCTAGGGCTTGTGAGTGGAAGGAATGTGTGTCGCTCTTGGTTGGAAGTGATGAGGAAGCAGAAGTTGTTCCTCATCTACTGACCATTGTCAGAGGACTCTGAGACCTGCGCAAGGTGAGGTCCCAAGATGGAAGGAGCCTGTCTTTGAATCACCACAAAACTGCCTTGACTGTTCTGAGAGCCAGAAATGAAGTTTGCTTGCTCTGAGTCATTGCTTTGTTTGAGCTCTTTGGCTCTTACTGCTATTTAGCCCACTACATACTGTTGTTTATTTTCCCTTTTTAGGTCCCACATGGGCAGAGATTTGGGTCTGTTTTGCTTGCTGTTGCATCCCAGGGTCTCAACATTGCCTGGCACTGAGTAAGTGCTTTCTAATGTTTGTTAAATGAATGAGGGAATAAATATAAGGATATAATTGTCATATGGTGGAATTAATTTAGAGACTTCTTTTTTCTTTTTCTTTTTTTGAAACAGAGTCTTGCCCTGTCACCCAGGTATGCAGTGGCATGATCATAGCTCACTCCAGCTTCAAACTCCTGGCCTTAAGCAATTCTCCTGCCTCAGCCTCCCAAGTAGCTTGGGATTCCAGGTGTGTACCACAACACACCAGATTTTTTTTTTCTTTTTTAAAACATAAGCTTGTTTATTATTCAATATCCAATCAAATTTTTTTGGAGTTATTTTTTGCAATTAATATGAGGGTACAATTTTTAGGTTACCTTCTTCGCACTCCCAGGATAAAGTTCCATTTGTAGAAGAGCTCCTCACCCTTACAATGTGCACATTAGGTGAGATCCCACTTCATGCCCTCCCTCCTTCTGCCAAACATCCTCCCCTCCGTCCTCCTGCTTCTCTCTAACTGGACTATAACCCCCAAACTGGACTATATTTGTGTTTTATTGTTCTTATGAGCATGTAATTGTTTATAAATTGATTTCATATTAGTGTGGAGTACATTGGATATTTATTTTTCCGTTCTTGCAATACTTTACTAAGAAGAATGTATTTC
Source organism: Galagoides demidoff (assembly GCA_963574575.1). NCBI lineage: Eukaryota > Metazoa > Chordata > Mammalia > Primates > Galagidae > Galagoides > Galagoides demidoff. The sequence goes on from CAUYQV010091745.1 coordinate 14,717, forward strand.
AGCTCTATCCAGGTAAATGTAAAAGATGTAATGTCTCTATTCTTTTTTTAATGGCTGAATAATATTCTGTGGTATACATCACAGAATCACAGTTTGTTGATCCATTCATGGGTTGATGGGCACTTAGGTTGCTTCCATGACTTGTCAATTATGAATTGAGCCATAATAAACATTCTAGTGCATATGTCTTTGGACACCAGATATTTCTTTAAAAATTTTTTTTGCAGAGACAGTGTCTTTTTACATTGCCCAGGCTGTTCTCAAACTCCTGGAGCCTCAAGCAATCCTCCTTCCTCAGCCTCCTGAAGTGCTGGGATTACGGGTGTGAGTCACCATGCCCAGTGAATTTGGAGATGTTAATCCTGGTTTTACCTTGATACCAGATATCATGATCAAGGCTGTTAGGTGTGCATGTGTGAGTGTAGAGATGGGGTGGAATTGCAGTTTAGAATAATTTACTCAGAATTACATTTTGAGAATCTACATTAGTTATCTATTGCTGTGTAACAAATTACCCCTAAATTTAGTGGCTTACAACAACAAAAATGTATTATTTCATAGTTTCTGAGGGGCAGGTATCTGGAAGTACTTTAGGTGGTACTTCTGGGTCAGGCTCTCTGTCATGAGGTTGCAGCCAAGCTGTCAGCTGAGACTGTTTGTCATCTGAAGGCTTGCTTGGGGCTGGAGGATTTGCTTTCAAGATAGTATGCTCACATTGCTCTTGGTAAGAGGCCTTACATCCTCATGGCTATTGCCCAGATCCTTCCCTCAGTTCTTTACCATTTGTTTTTTCCCACAGGCCAGCTCATTTTATGGCAGTGGGCTTCCCCTAGAGAAGAGATCCAAGAGAGAGGGCTGGAAGTGGAGAGGCCAAGACAGAAGCCAGAGTAACCTAACCTCCAAAGTTGTACACAGTCACTTTAGACATATTGAATTTGTTAGAGGTGGGTCAGCAAGTCCAGCTTACATGAAGAGATTTAGGTTTTACCTCTGGAAGGGAGGCATATCAAAGGCTTGTAGACATTTTTTTAAACTGCCATGAAACTTTACTCAAAGGTTGCCATTTTATTATTTATTTATTTTTGAGACAGAATCTTACTATGTTGCCCTCAGTTGAGTGCTGTGCTGTCACAGCTGACAGCAACCTCCAACTCTTGGGCATAAAGCAATTCTCCTGCCTCAACCTCCCAAGTAGCTGGGACTACAGGCACCTGCCACATTGCCTAGCTATTTTTTGATTGCAGTTTTCATTGTTGTTTTTAGCAGGCCTGGCCTAGGTTCGAACCTGCTAACCCGGGTGTATTTGGCCAGTGCCCTAACCAATGAGCTATGGGTACCGAGCCAAAGCTTATCATTTTAAACAGACAATAGCCAATGAAGCATGTGCTTGCTACCAGTTACATTTAGTATTCAAATAAGATTGCAGAAATGTTTGTTTAAATATACTTTTGAAGAACAATATGGAATTTAATCAGTGAGAACCTTTCTTACCTCATGAGTGAGATATGTCACCAAAATCCACAACTGACTCCATGGGGAGTTCACAGGAAACAGGAAAGTGGAGACTTTACTCCATTTGTCAATTTTTAGTTTGTGATATTATGTAGCTAAATGTGCACTCTCCCCTGCCCTCTCCCTCTCCCTCTTTTCCAGGCCAGAGAGGGCCGTGTGGTCAGATCCACCTCACCTATTATTCATGTCTTCTGGACTCTTTTGCTCCGACTCTTCTGCTCCCTTCCCGACAAACTCATCAGTTCTTTTCTAACAGTTGAGCAGTGTTATGAAGTCATAGCATAGGGTGTACTTTTTTTTTTTTTTTTTTGAGACAGAGCCTCAAGCTATCCTCCTGGGTAGAGTGCCATGGCACCACAGCTCACAGCAACCTCCAACTCCTGGGCTCAAGCGAGTCTCCTGCCTCCGCCTCCCAAGTAGCTAGGACCACAGGCGCCTGCCACAACGCCCGGCCATTTTTTGGTTGCAGCCATCATTGTTGTTTGGCGGG
>CAUYQV010091747.1:0-24737 GCA_963574575.1 Galagoides demidoff
AGACAGAGCCTCAAGCTGTCACCCTGGGTAGAGTATCGTGGCATCACAGCTCACAGCAACCTCCAACTCCTGGGCTCAAGCGAGTTTCCTGCCTCAGCCTCCCAAGTAGCTGGGACTACAAGCGCCTGCCACAACACCCGGCCATTTTTTGGTTGCAGCCGTCATTGTTGTTTGGTGGGCCCTGGCTGGATTTGAACCCGCCAGCTCAGGTGTATGTGACTGGCACCTTAGCCACTTGAGGCACAGGTGTCAAGCTGGAAATTTTTTTTTTTTTTTCTGTAGAGACAGAGTTTCACTTTAGCACCCTCAGTAGAGTGCTGTGGCATCACACAGGTCACAGCAACCTCCAACTCCTGGGCTTAGGCAATTCTCTTGCCTCAGCCTCTCGAGTAGCTGGGACCACAGGCGCCTGCCACAACGCCTGGCTATTTCTTGTTGCAGTTGGGTGGGGGCCAGTGCCCTACTCACTGAGCCACAGGCGCCACCTGGGAAATGAGTTTCTTTAGAAACCTTAGGATTTCTTTTTCTTTTTTCCTTTCAGTTTTTGGCCAGGGCTGGGTTTGAACCTACCACCTCCAGCTTATGGGGCTGGTGTCCTACTCCTTTGAGCCACAGGCGCCACCCAGAAACCTCAGAATTTTAAAAAATCTTGCATCTCAAGCCTGGAGATTGGAGGGGCACTAAGGGTGGAAGTGGCTGAGGGTAGACCTCAGGGTGGGCTCCACTGTAGCCCAAGTCTTGGGTCATAGAAGCCACAAACCAGGCGGGGCTCTGCTGTCTTATCAGAGCCTGACCAGTTGTGTGCAGGAGCCCTTTTGGATCAGAGTTTACCAAGACAGTAGCCATTAAGTTTTTAGGAGTTTTGTAAGCCAGCTGCTAAACACAGTCATTACTTAAAAACACATAAACTTACAGGTAAATTATACTAAAGATAAAGGACAGGGTGTGGTGGCTCTCACCTGTAGTCCCAGTACTTAGGAAGCTGAGGCAGAGAGGATCACTTGAAGCCAGGAGTTCAAAAGCAGCCTGGGTAATACAGTGAGAAAACAAAAGATATGCTCAAAACTCCACTTCCTATTTTACTATTATCTTATAGTGTTAAGGTGATTATTGAAGTATTTGTAAGTGAAGAAGAAAACATATAAGGGTTGCTGCCTTTAATGAAATCATGTAGGCAACTTGAAATTGCCACAGAAATGAAAAAACCAGGGTCCACCTTCCCCTGCCCCCTTTTTGTGTTTGTCAGACATTTACCAATACACCACAGTATGCACTGTGCCTGAGCCACAGGATTTCTCAGTGGCTATCTGGACACACAAAACGGGCAATGTTTTCTATGCCCTGCACTGCCCAGATCCCCATGAACTGACAGTCTTGGCCCCTCTGTTAGGTAGTAACTTTGCCTCAGAATGAAGGAGTTGTCGGTCCTACTTGCCCACTACCAGGCGGGTGCAGCAGGATGGGCTGTCCTGGGTGGTAAGGGTCTGCACACCCCTTGCTGGGCATGAGCTGGACCACTCTGTTGGTTTCATTAACGGTTAGCATGTCCTGGGCTGCCACACTCTCCAGAAGGTAGAGGTGAGGGGGCCCCAGTGCTCCACTGTAGGCTGCAAGGTGTGGGGGCTATGAACCTGCTGCCAGGCCCAACTGGGGCAATGCTGGCCCCCAGCCCCTCCTTTATTCAAGTCATCTTTGTCACGTCGCTGCCCACATAGCTGTTGAAGGTGCTGGAGGTGAAGATATGAACTGGGCACAAGCAGGCACTCCCAGGACTGGGCTTGGTCTGTCCTGAGGGTGCGAGGGGGAGCTTCTGCTGGGACATGATCCCATCAGAGCCCGAGCTGGTGGTTTCATCCCAGCCCTGGGTGCAGATGAGAAGGGGACACAGAGGTGGCAGCCTCATAGACCCTGGGCAGGCCCTACTGCATAGGCACCCCCATGGCACACGTGCTCTAGGGCCCCAAAGCTCAGCACCTGCCATAGGAAAACTTGCAATCTGGGATCAGACCTGTGACTGCATGAAGTACAAGGCCCACCTTGCAGGGTGCTTGGGAGGTGACCACCTGCTGCGGCCATGCGTCTCCTATTTGGGTTCCTCCATGTTTGGCTCCTCTCTGGCTGGCGTGACCCCTGTTCCTGACCTTTCTGCAGGCAAGTGAGCCATGGACTCCCAGCAGTGCAGAGGAACCCTAGCAAGAATGGGGGAGCTACAGCCCCTCAGTTTGCCACAGCTGGATCCAGGCTGGGCACTGTCCAACTAAAGCCCACCCTACATGCTCCAGCCTGAGCCCTCAGGATGGGAAAGCCAAAGCTCCTGCCTGGCATTAGACTCAGGCTCCAGATCCCAGAGCTCAAGGGCACGCCAAGTTGGCAGTAGCATCTAGCCCTATGCCAGGGTAGCCCTGGCTTCCCCCACCCCTTTACTGGCCCTTGGGGCAATTCCATGGCCCCAATCATCTGTTGCCAGTCTCAGGCATAGCCTGCATCACTCACTCCAAAGCCCTTCAGCTGGGGAAACAAGCACATGACCTTTCACCTTGGTCCACCCATCTGGTTAGCTCCAGAGTGGGCTCTGGAAAGCAGAATGTGTCTCAGGCCAGGACAGTGGCTGGCTGGGCTGTGAACAGGCTAAGCTGCCCTTTCTGGGTAAGACTCAGCCTCCAGGGTGGCAAGCCAGGTCCACTGCCAGATACATAGACTAGAAGGTTCTGATGATCCTGCCCCCACTGTGTCTGATGCCAGGGTTTCTACCCCTCAGCACTACTTACACTTGGGGTGGATGACTCCTTGCCATTCTGTGCACTCAGGGTGTTGAGCACTGTCCCTGGCTTGCACCCACTAGATGCTAGTAGCATTCTCCCTCTTCCAGCTGTGACAACCAAAAATGTCTCCAGACATTGGTCCCCTGGGGGGCAAAATGCTTGTGTCCCAGTGGACCACGTCTCTAAGCTCTAGCTCCACTGCATCCTCCTGGCCAGGCCCCCCACTGCCTGGCACTGTTTTCTCCAGTCCAACTCCCAGGAGTGGAAATTGTGGGGACTGTCCCTCAGGATAGGCCATCTGTCCTGGCAACCTCCCTGGGACTGGGAGGACAGGTAGAAAAGGGCCACCAGTTTCGTGGAGGGGCATGGCATGCTCAAGTTTCAGGGTACCCCAAATCCTAGTGTCAACCTCAGATGCTTCCCAGGGAAGACCCTTCACCCAGGAGAGAGGCAGGACCTCTAACTCCCCAGGTCCAGAGAGATTCTGCAGAGTGAGGTACTGCCAAGGGAAAAGACAAGCAGGAGCCTTATGATGAGGACCCACTGTGGAGTCAGCTACCATGTTCTTCAACCCAAGCCAGCCAGTCAGCCTTGGCCTGGGGCCACTATGGAGCCTGTTATGCCATCTGAAGGTGCAGCAAGTCTTGGATCCTGTCCTGAAATCCCACCACCCTGCTAAGGGACTCCACCCATCACACCTGGCCTGGAGCACTCAAGCAGGGCCCTGTGCAGTGTGAGGCCTTGGCACTTTTGTCCTCCCCCAGGGACCAGGGACCTAGGCTGGCCAACCCAGCTCTCCACATCTGCTTCAGAACATAAACTTCTGGTCCTCTCCCTAAACTGCTCCTCTGCCCACAGAGAAGCCAAAGAACAAAGTGGATAAAGGAGGTACCCTCACCTCCCAAGTCCAGCTGGGGCACTTCCTCCACGGAGCTTTTAGAGAAGGGCCTGCTGTGTGGGCCAGGGACTCTAGTGGGACCCAGCCAGGTGCCAGCAGCCAGCCAGAGGCAGTGCATGGTGTTGGGTAGGATGAAGGGAAAGATCCTGTGGACAAATGGGATCATCTGCAGTCCCCTTAGAGCTCAGGGGCCACACAGGTGGAGAGGTCCCCAAGCCTGGCTCCACCTACACAGTTGCTATCAGGACTGGAGTGCAGCAGAGGTGTCCTGCCAGGAGTGAGGGGCTAGAAGAGGCAACAGGCCTTGAAGAGGTGATACTCAGAGGTGCAGGCTCCCTGGGGGAGCAGCACCTGATTCAGCCATACTGTTCATTCTTGGGAAGTGGAGAGTAGAGTAATGAGGTGCCAGTTGGCCCCTGTAGGCCCAGCCACCTCCACCAGAGGTGCCTGTGTGCAGGGCAGGGAAGCCACCCATCCCTGCATGGGACATGTCACCAGTCCTGTGGATGGCAGCTGTGACCCTGAGGTCTGACAAGGCCAGCTAGCCAAGGAAAATAGGTGGCTGGAACCCCACTTTGGTGAGGTGGATCGTGTTTCTGTCACTCAGCCCAGGGGTGGAGAGAAGGCTGGGGTCCCTGCATCCTTGGGCAGCAGCTAGCCCCAGAACTTGGGAGCTGCCTCTCAGGAGGACTGCAGACCAGCTCTAAGGCCTGCCCAGCAGCAGCTCCCAATGCCCTCCAGATGCTGCTGGTACCAGCAGAGCTTGGGCTACTAGTAGTGGTCACATGCCCATTGGCTAAGACAGCCATCGTGGTCTGTACTGCTAACCTGCCCCTCCTCCCAGACACCCCAGGGCAGGCTGTGGATGGAGCCTCAGCCTGAAGTGCAGTGTACACCCCTGCTGACCCTGGGCTGGGTACTGTTAGAGGTGCCAGACTGGGGCATCACCACCGCTGGCCAACAGGCCCAGAATAGCGGTCCATCTTCACATGGCAATACCCAGCCAGGCCAGGAGACAGCCCCACACCTGCCCTTCTCACCTGCCACCCACTAGCTCACCATGCATAGGGGCAACTCTCCAGGTGCCCAGCAGATGTAATGGACTAAAATCAAAGCTCCTCAAGGCTAAGACCCCTACAGGATAGCTTTATTTCCAAACCTCCCACTGCAGCCTCCAGGAAGTAGCCTTGTCATCCTGACAGGCAGAGGCTCAGGCCCCTCATGAGAAGAATCCAGCAGCCCAGACGTGCCGAGGACAGGGAAGCCACAGCACCTCGATAAGCAGAATGACAGCCTACAAATGTCCAACGTTCCAAATGTCCTGAGCGGAGAGGTGTTTATTCAACCACATAAAAGGCATATATAGGAAACTTCTCCAAGAGCTGGTGACCTGCACTCAGCATTGCACAGATAAAAATATACGACTTTCAACACAGATCTAAATACCTTCACATTTAAAAAAATCAGAATTCTCTACACAAGTTTTAAGCTGACAGAATTCAAGTTCTGAATTTTCATATAAAGCTTTAACTTGTTTAAATTCATGTTTATTTACAACATGGATAGAGAATAAGGGGTTACTAAGGCCATTTTCTCACTGTGAAACACTGCAAAATATGTACATAGTACAACCTAATATAGGCCGAGTTTCTAAAAATCATCTTTCTTGGCTTAACGTAATTGAGTAGTGGTAGGGTTGAAGAGGTGGCTGCTGACAGATAGCACCAAGCCACACCACAGGGCCACATGGGTTTGCTCTTCCACAGAGCTGCCCTCATGGCTGCTGCCAAGGTAGACAGGTATGTGCCGAGCCCCAAGCCAGCCTGGAGTACACCTCATCATCCCCTCAATTCCATTTCCAGAAAGAATCGTGCTACAGGGCCACTTGGCCAAGGTATGCACAACAGAGAGGGGTGAAGGGCAACTGCCAGACACCCTCTAGGAAGGGGCTGGTGGCCACTAGTCACTGGGACCCCGCCTCACCTCCGGTGCCTGCTGTGCCCAGGGTGGTCCCGCTCATAGCGATGGCCTGTGCGCTCATATGACCTTGCACGCTCCCGTGGCTGATCTCTATAGTAATGACTTTTCTTCTTGTATTTTCCAGCATTGTCTGCCCGCTCCCGTGACCGGCTTCGAGAACGGGATGAGCTCCGGCTCTGAGACTTGTGTGGCTTCTGAGTGGGACACTTGCAGTCCTTGGACTTCCGGGAGCCCTTCACCTCGGAGCCTTTGTAGGGAGCGCTACGGTGCACCTGTCTTGGTGGGGAATCACTCCGGCTCCGAGAACGGCTCTGTGACTTGGAGTGACCAGATGTCGAGCCACTGTCACTCTTCCTGTGAGGAAGGACAATGTAATCATAAGCATGACCACCTGTCACAACGAAGCCCTGACAGGCCCAAAGGATCTCACAGATGCATAAGCTCCAGGTGTGGAGAAGAAACCACCTCAGGGTTAAGAACCACTATCTCCAAGAGTAGTCCATGTTACCTCCTGCTATCTGGTGAGAACACCCCACCCCCACCAGGTCTGGGCCTCACTGGGGAACCCCAAGGCACCTCCTCTTAGGAGAAGCAGATCGTGATGGGGACCTCGAGTAGCTCTGCTCACGGCTTCTGCTCCGACTTCGACTTTCTCGCCCCTTTGGCAAGCTGTCAGCAGGATGGCAGCCGGTTACAGACCTGTGGCCTCTCCAGGCAACCCTGCCAGTCACCCAGGAGGCTCTGGGCATCTTACCCATTCACGGGGCTGTCAGCTTTGGTTTTCTTCATGCCCTCAATTCTCCTCTTGGTACTCTTCACAGAGAGTGGGGAAGCTTTGTTCCCCTTACCTTCTTTGGGGGATTCTACTGGAATCAAGTATAAGAAGTTAAAATCCAAAAACCAGAAAGCTCATCGGGTAAAAAACAAGTTAGCAGAGTAAGACAAGGATATTTCCATGGGTCTCAACTTCCTATTCCCAACCTGAGGTGTGTGACAGACATGCAGAAAGGCCCTTCTCCCCTTCACCTTTCCTCAGGGACCTGGTGACAGCTATCAGGCTGACCTCTAGGATCCAATAGTACAATCTATTGCCCTAGATTATAAAATTTTCATTTGATGTTAAGTTAACTAAGTACCATAAACAAAAGCATTTCAATTTTTTTTTTTTTTTTTTTTTGTAGAGACAGTATCTTATTTTATTGCCCTTGGTAGAGTACCATGGCATCACAGTTCATAGCAACCTCCAACTCCTGGGTTTAGGCAATTCTCCTGCCTCAGCCTCCCAAGTAGCTGGGACTATAGGCGCCTGCCACAATGCCTGGCTATTTTCTTGTTGCAGTTTGGTTGGGGATGGGTTTGAACCCACCACCCTCAGTTTATGTGGCTTCGCCCTACCCACTGAGCCACAGGCGCTGCCCAGCAATTCATTTTTAATTTTCTTATTTTTAGAGACAATGTCTCACTTTGTCGCCCTGGGTAGAGTGCTATTGCATCAGCCCAGCTCACAGCAACCTCAAACTCCTGGGCTCAAAAAATCCTCCTACCTTGGCATCCCAGAGTGCTAGGATTACAGGAGTAGACCACTGCGCCTAGCCCAGCTAATTTTTCTATTTTTAGTAGAGACAAGGTCTCGCTTTTGCTCAGAATATTCTCAAACTCCTGAACTCAAAAGATCCTCCTATCTCTGCCTCCCAGAGTGCTGGGATTATAGGTGTGAGTCACTGAGCCTCGTCTGTGGCCCAACAAAAGCATTTTAAAAAGCCTGTCTGGGCTTGGCGCCTATGGCTCAAGCAGTTAAGGCGCCAGCCACATACACCAGAGCTGGAGGGTTCAAATCCAGCCCAGCCCTCCCAAACAACAATGACAACTACAACCAAAAAATAGGCAAGCGTTGTGGCGATGGCCCGTAGTCCCAGCTACTTGGGAGGCTGAGGCAAGAAAATCGCTTAAGCCCAAGGAATCGGAGATTACGGTGAGCTGTGATGCAATGGCACTCTACCCAGGGAGACAGCTTGAGGCTCTGTCTCAGAAAAAAAAAAGCCCGTCTGTATTCTTCACTAATGAAAACACAAAGACAAAATTCTCTCAGGGCCCAAGTCACATTTCAAAAATGACCAGCATCCAGTGCCTACAAGGTGCTCAGACAAGCTGCAAGTTCAAATCCAAGAGAATGCGGGAGGAGCACACAACACCCCGTAACAGCTCCAAAGAGTCACCAACCTTCACCCTCGTGGGGAGCAGACTCCTGCCCCTAACACTCACCCAGCTTGGGGGCAGGTGAGAACCCTGCTGTGCTGTCTGCAGCCTGTGCTCCTCCAGAGAGCAGGCCCCGGGATTGTGCCTTTGCCTCTTCAATGGCGTGCTTTCTCTTTTCCACCTCACCTTCCAGGTGAGTCAGATCAACCTGCAAAAACCAGAGTCCATCCACTCAGCTCCAGAGGCTTCTGGTCAAAGCTAAATCATACGTTACAGGAAAAAAACCCAGAAGAACCTTTTTCCGTGTATAAAGCTGTAGGATTTTTAAGCAGATTTCTTGAATTTCTTCTTCAGTTGCTCCAAACAAAAGAAACCAATGAGGACGACTGGGCAGAGGGATCTGTAAACACAAACACTGTCACAATTTTCTCATCAGCTGCAGGGCCAGCAACAATCAGGGCAATAAAAAACAGCCTACTGGCCACCAAAAAGTTTGGCGCAGATTACCATAATTCAAAAAATACTACACCAAAGTTACTGGAGACTAGAGAGTCAACCTGCTCCATGTGGAGCAACACACTGACCTCCAGCGTCCTGGCGGCGAGATAGATGCAGGCACAGGCAATGCTCTCGGGCTGGAACCTCACAAAAACATCGGTGCGAAGGCTGTCATTCATGTAATTCCTAAAACCCAAATGCAAGAAGAATTGCAATACTTCTGGCAACCTGTGACAGCCGTCTGCAATATCTATAGTCACTACTCCTCCAAGCAGTCTAACACTAGGCTCAGAGCTAAACAGTCCTGTGAATCCCAAGAGAAACATTCTAGCTGCTTTTTCTGAATCAGTACAGGAAAGCAGAGAAATTACTGGGCAACAAAAAAGCTGGCTGAATGTCAAACAATGTGTTGCTATGAAAGAGAACCAACTTCAACTTTACTTTTCCCCCTCAACCTTTGGCCTGCTCTCATGCAAAGCACAGTACCTTAGAAAGAAAATGTCTACTGTTTTGGTTAAATGTATCTGATTAAAGGAATCTAAATGCTCAAAATCCATAGTGCAGAGAAGCATGCAAACTCAAATGAACTGGCTGAATGAGAAGTCTGGGAGGCTGTTGTGAGATAAGCTGTCCTCTTGAGCTCCTTTTCCTCGAAGAGCGCTCACAGCCTGGCCCTCCTCTTGATGACCGAGCAGTAGCTTCCGTGAGGGAGTCCACTTGGAAAAGGGAAAAACACCCCTGGGTGCAATTCAGATGCATGGGACATCATGCAGAGGAAGGCTCAGTACCCAGAGGGAAGTCCTCTTCTCAGTTCTCAGGGTTATCAAAGAATCGTTTCCAAACTGTCCCATTGCAACAAGGAGTCTTAAAACGAACATTCATAAAATCAGACAAAGCAATAAAATACTAAAAGTTTCATCACAGTTAGTACATTTAAAAAACTTTATCATATTGAGAAAATATAAAAATGTTCATTTTTATAAAATTAAAGTTTTAAAACTGGCTACATTTTAGCAATTTTCTCTGAATATATTTCTCTAAGATTTACTAGACTAAAATCAGACCTTATATTCTCTTTATCAATACTGCAAAAAAATTAATCCCATGAGGAAACAGGTGAACAGGTTATGGAGTCACCACTCTAACACACCCCAGTAATGGCAGCCATAGAGTCAGGCCATAGCCCAGTTAGTCACGCTGTGGCAGGGCGTATCCCTCCACCAACCACCCCCATATTCTTTACCCTGAATAAAACCTGGAGAAAGTGACATACAAACCCACTCAGATTTCTAAATGATAATTCTACAGATGCCTCCTAGAGGCACCTGGCTCTGGATGCTCTTGCTCCAGGCATCAAAAGGAAGCCAGTGTGATGGCCAAGTAGCTACATGTCCCGGGAGCAACTTTATAAATGAACAACACAAATGGTGATAAAAGTAGCCATCAGTAACGTTTTTCTAATAAAAAATTTTCAGTATTCAAGTAGTAATCATATTAATCCATTAACTTTTAAGTCTTAAAACAAATGAAATCTTCAAAACATATTTAAACTTATTGCTAATATTTGAATTAAGTTACAGTATTTTCTAAAAGTGTCCATGGAATAATTTAAAAGATGCATACCTTTTACTAGAGATAAAAATACTAAGTTATAGTATTTTTTATAGTGTCCATGGACTAATTTAAAGATGCATACCTTTTTTACTAGAATGTTTCAAGCTTAGCTGCTGAAAAGAGCAACCATAGGACTTCCAGAAATAACATTAATGCCACAATGACAGTATGAATTCCCATCAGCCAATTTGTCACTTCAATTTTTACAACTTTCCATAGAACTTTTTAAAAAGAGAAAGGTACTGCATCTTTATTGTATAGGTACAACAGTTTTAAAGGAACAAAATTCAACTCAAGACAGTTATCAACTCTAATCAGTACAATTACCAAAGCACGACGGAAGATAACAAGCCCAATCGCCAGAACCACAAGCAGCAGTCGGCCGTGACTATGCTATCGGACGCATACCACCAGTCTAGAGCCAGCCTTCGGTGGAGAGCCTGCACTGGATTGGCTGAAGACGGCCGCTGTCCCTGCACCAAAGCGCTTGGACAGCAGAGGAGAAGTCTTAGTCACTTACCCTCAGAGGCTACCCTTTGATTGAAAGAGTACAGAAAAGGAAAGTCAAAATAGGTTCTCTGTTAAACATGTCATAGCACCAGACAATTCAGTCAGCAAATTAAGACCCTTACAGACTTAACTCTGTAGGAAAAATTCACCTAAATGCCCCAAACACTAAGTTGTACTGCAGGCTTCATTTCTAGCACATACATGCATTATTAAGATCAATCCCAGGATTATACCAAAACTTCTTCCCTCCCCTCCTCCTAAGGAATGTACTTTCACCAGAGATATAGTACTCCTATGTCTACATTGTCACCTGTCAGCTTGGATTTCCCTGGGAAAGAGCCCACTGTGCAAAATCAGCAGCCCCAGAGGGAAGCCTGCTGACTGTTCAAGGGTGGGGGACATAGGAAATCTCCAGGGTTTATGGGGAGGAGAGGGGCCACCTACCGTCATGCCAGTGCCTGACATTTTGGGAGTCTGATTGGAATTTACAGGGCAGGAACACTGGGCACTTGGACAACTCCAGCCCACAACCAAGTCATGGGACCGACTACCCACTGCCCAAGTGCCTCAAATCAACATACTCCTGCACTGCCCTTGCTGGTCTCATAAAACAAGGAAGGTCAACTCACCATGACGTCTGGACCAGGTGTTGGTTACGCTCACATTCTAACACCTGAAGGTACATAACGATTATCTGGAAGATATGGGTCAGGCAGTTATTACCAAGAAGCTGATGAGCCCAGAATTCAGATTTCGTGGGTGTCCATGCAGCAAATAAGAGCCTCATGCTAGACCCCAGGAGTGGCTCCTGGTTACACATGTGGTGGATGGCTCAGCTGGAGGGGAGCTTTTGCTGATGCACCTGCTGCCTGCTTTTGCAGCACACAGCATGCATTCATGTGAAGCCCAAGCTGCACAGCCCACAGCACGGAAAGCCTATTTCTTCAAGGGGCCGATTTTCATTCTTGTCTTCAACATCTTTTCCACCAGTGAGGTTAGCCTGCCCTAAACATCTCTGTACCCCAGTTATCAACACAAACAAAATACAATGTGAAAATACTTTCTTTTTTTTTTTTGAGACAGAGCCTCAAGCTATCCTCCTGGGTAGAGTGCCGTGGCTTCACAGCTCACAGCAACCTCCAACTCCTGGTCTCCAGCGAGTCTCCTGGCTCAGCCTCCCAAGTAGCTGGGACCACAGGCGCCCGCCACAATGCCCGGCTATTTTTTGGTTGCAGTTGTCATTGTTGTTTGGCAGGTCCGGGCTGGATTCGAACCTGCCACCTTAGGTGTTATGTGGCTGGCGCTTTAGCCACTTGAGCCACAGGCGCCGAGCCAAAAATACTTTCAGCAAATGAAGAAAAGCACTTATATCAGTGATGGATAATTTACCAAGAATTTGAATTAATGCTAAAACATCTAACAAGCAAGAGACATTATGAGGAAAGTCAGCAATAAAAGGGGGATTAAACTGGGGGTGGCACCTATAGCTCAACAAGCAGGGCACCGGCCCCATATACCGGTGATGGTGGGTTCAAACCCAGCCCCGGCCAAAAAAGAAAAGTGTGTGTGTGGGATTAAACCGAAAATGCAAATAATTATTTTTTCTGTAAAACATTTTTTGTTAAAGTATAACAGAAGACCCTCACGATGCCATAAGTAAACTTAAAGTACTTAGCCATGCTTCTCAATCAATACATGCTACAAAACTACTTTAACTCATTTCAAAGCAAAAGGGTTCTAATTTTTCCAAATCCCCTCAAAGAAGAAATAAGACTATTATTAAAAGGCTAGGTGGTATGGCTCATGCCTGTAATCCTAGCACTCTGGGAGGCTAAGACAGGTGGATTGCCTGAGCTCAGAGTTTAAAGACCAATCTGAGCTAGATAGCAAGACCTCATCTCTAAAAATAGCTGGGCATTGTTGCAAGCACCTGTAGTACTAGATACTTGGGAGGCTGAGGCAAGCGTTATCACTTGGGCCCAAGCATTTGAGGTTGTTGTGAGCTATGACACCAAGGCACTCTACTGAGGATGACAAAGTGAGACTCACTCTCAAAAAAATAAAGACTGTTGGCCGGCACCTGTGGCTTAAAGGAGCAGGGCGCTGGCCCCATATGCCAGAGGTGGCGGATTCAAACCCAGCGCCGGTTTAAAAAAAAAAAAAAAAAAAAAAAAGACTGTTATTAAAATATCTTTAGAAAATTAAGTGTTGAGGAGTGGTGCCGGCCCCATATGCCAAGGGTGGCAGGTTCGAACCCAGCTCTTGGCTGAGGTTGCTGTGAGCTGTGATGCCACAGCACTCTACTGAGGGCGACATAATGAGACTGTCTCAAAAAAAAAAAAGAAAAGAAAATTAAGGCTCGGCACCTATGGCTCAAGTGGCTAAGGCACCAGCCACATACACCCAAGGTGGCAGGTTTGAATCCAGCCCAGGTCCGCCAAACGATGGCTGCAACCAAAAAATAGCCAGGCGTTGTGGCAGGCGCCTGTGGTCCCAGCTACTTGGGAGGCTGAAGCAGGAGACTCACTTAAGCCCAGGAGTTGGAGTTTGCTGTGAGTGTGAAGCCACCGCACTCTACCCAGGGGGATAGCTTGAGGCTCTGTCTCAAAAAAAAAAAAAAAAGAAAAAGAAAATTACGAGTTGAGAAAGAAAAATGTTTTTCTTCTAAAATATATGAGATTTAATTTTTATAAGTTCACCACTGTTTTTGAAAGCCCAAATTTAAAAGATGCTATTTATGGGCTCGGCACCTGTGGTTCAATCGGCTAAGGTGCCAGCCACGTACACCTAAGGTGGCGGGTTCGAATCCCCAGCCTGGGCCCGCCAAACAACAATGATGGCTGCAACCAAAAAATGGCTGGGCGTTGTGGCAGGCACCTGTGGTCCCAGCTTCTTGGGAGGCAGAGGCAGGAGACTTGCTTGAGCCCAGGAGTTGGAGGTTGCTATGAGCTGTGATGCCATGGCACTCTACCCAGGGGGATAGCTTGAGGCTCCGTCTCAAAAAAAATAAAAAATAAAAAAATAAATAAAAAAATAAAAGATGCCATTTATGAAGCTTTTTTTTTTTCTTGAAGAGTCTCCTTTTGTCACCCTTGGGCTTATGTGATCCTCTTGCCTCAACCTCCCAAGTAGCTGGTATCACAGGAGCCTGCCATAATACCTGGCTAGTTTTAGAGATGGGGGTCTTGCTCATTCTTAAGCTGGTCTTGAACTCCTGAACTCAGGGGATCCACCCACCTTAGCCTCCCAGAGTGCTAGGATTACTGGGATGAGCCATAGCACTTGACCCATTCACGAAGCTCTTAAGATACATTGCTAAAATTAAGAGATGAGGGTGGCACCTGTGGCTTAGTGAGTAGAGTGCTGGCCCATATACTGAGGGTGGCGGATTTGAACCTGGCCCCCACCAAACTGCAACAAAAAATCGCTGGGCATTGTGGTGGATGTCTTAGTCCCAGCTACTCAGGAGGCTGAGGCAAGAAAATCACCTAAGCCCAAGAGTTGGAGGTTGCTGTGAGCTGTGACGCTACAGCACTCTACCACTAGAGATGAGACTCTGTCTCAAAATAAATAAATAAAATTAAGAGATGCTACTAGAAGACTAATGAATCAAACATTTTGAGATTAGAGATGTGAACTGGAAACCAAGTCAGGGACATACTGAGTCCTCTTCAGAGCTTTCAACCGCAATAAGAAGAGACAGCCGGGCTGAGGCAGTGGCCTGGGTGGACCCACGGGGAGGCCAGGCACCACACCCACCTTGTGAGGATGTTTAACGTGGACGCAGAAACCCAGCTCTTTGAGAACTCGTCTTTCTGCTTTTATAATTTGATTCTTTAGGTTAACATAATCTTGATCCAGTAGTAAAGGCACAGGTTTCCTACAAAGACAAAGCACATAGTCTACATAAGAGTCAAACAAAAGGCTCAGTGCCTGTAGCTCAGTGGCTAGGGTGCCAGCCGCATACACTGGAGGCTTGTGGGTTCAAATCCAGCCTCGACCTGCCAAGCAATAATGACAACTACAATCCAAAAAAAAATAGCTGGGCATTGTGGCAGGCATCTATAGTCCACGCTACTTGGGAGGCTAAGGCAAGAGAATCGCTTAAGCCCCAAGAGTTTGAGGTTGCTGTGAGTTATGATGCCACAGCACCCAACCCAAGGTGACAGCTTGAGACTGTCTCAAAAAAAAAAAAGGTCAAACAAAAGTAGGTCTTTCAAATCCTGTAATTACCTCCATGTGGTGAGACTCTAATACGTCCTTGCATTAACACAATAGAGAGGTCACTACAAAGTTCATTTCCTTTTCCTTTAACTGAGAAAATTGGAAAATACTCCTCACATCCCATAGCTAACCTCCTTATTTTGCTCAATAATCTCCCCCCCATCTTACAGATAAGCATCGCTCTGAATAGACACAGACCAAGTGTAACAAGGGTCTTAGGACCCCATTGCACAAGTGCTAAGTGCTCTTTGTCTGGATCAAGATACAGGGGTCCATGTTTGAGGTAAGAATGGTAACCAGAGAACCAATGAAAGCCCAATAAAAACAGACAAATATGTTTTCCAAAGAAATTCTGTTAGTTTAAGGAGCATGAAGTCTGGGGCTTAAGGGCCAGCCAGGTGTGGGGGCTCATACCTGCAATCCCAGCACTCTGAGAGGCCGAGGCAGGTGGATTGCTTGAGGTCACGAGCCTGAGACCAGCCTGAGCAAAAGCGAGACCCTGCCTCTACTAAAAATAGAAAAACTGAGGCCAGAGGATTATTTAAGCCGGAGTTGAAGGTTGCTGTGAGCTATGATGCCACAGCACTCTACCCAGGGTGACAGACTAAGACTCAGTCTCAAAAAAAAAAAGTCTAATAACCAGCACATTGTTCCCCATGGGTACACAGCTATGATTTAATTTTTAAAAGTCTAGGCTTAAGGGCTTGGGCAGTGGCTCTTAACTGGGGCAATTTTGTTATCCTAGGGCCATGAGGCTATGTCTAGAGATGTTTCCAGCTGTCATACTGAGTAAGGGTTACATCAGTGTTTAGTAGGGTACAGCAGTGTTGCTAAACATCCTACAGCACATAGGACTATCCACCATGATTGAGAATGATCCAGCCCCAAATGTAGGGGGTGCCAAGATCGAGAACCCCTGCTCTAGAGCATTCAGAAACAAGTGAGAAATGAGAAACAACAGGGTTGTAAGCTGACCTGGACAAAGCAGGAAACTACTCCCAGCCAACCAGGGTTCTATCCTTGTGAACAGCATCTGCTGGGGACCCTGTAGGCAGGTCCAGTTCCGGGTGCTTGAGAATACATTAATAAACATTCCACACCTGTGTTTCTGTTTTGTTTTTTTTTTTTGCTGGGGCTGGGTTTGAACCCACCACCTCCGGCATATGGGGTTGGCGCCCTACTCCTCTGAGCCATAGGTGCCACCCTCACACCTGTATTTTATTTTTTATTTTTTATTTTTTTTTTTTGAGACAGAGTTTCACTTTACTGCCCTTAGGTAGAGTGCCATGGCATCACTCCTTACAGCAACCTCAAACTGTTGGGCTTAATCAATTCTCTGGCATCAGCCTCCCAAGTAGCTGGGATTAAGGCGCCCACCACAATGCCCAGCTACTTGGGAGGCTGAAGCAGGAGACTCACTTGAGCCTAGGAGTTGGAGGTTGCTATGAGCTGTGATGCCACGGCACTCTACCCAGGGACAGCTTGAGGCTCTGTCTCAAAAATAAAAAAAATTAAAAAAAAGCCCAGCTATTTTTAGAGAAGGTGTCTCGCTCTGGCTCAGGCTGGTCTTGAACTTGTCAGCTCAGGCAATCCACTCACCTTGGCCTCTCAGAGTGCTAGGATTATAGGCGAGAGCTACCTTGCCCAGCCTTATATTCTGCAACTTTAAAACCTCACTGTGCTTGCCTCCCATAGCTAGGGCACTGGCCACATACCCTGGGGCTAGTGCATTCAAACCCAGCATGGGCCTGCTGAAAAAAAAAAAAAAAAATGACAACTACAACAAAAAAATAGGCATTGTGGTGGGACCTGCTACGTGAGAGGCTGAGGCAAGAGAAATCACTTAAGCCCAAGAAATGGAGCTATGTGAGCTATGATGCTACAGCACGCTACCAAGGGCAACATAACTGAGATTCTGTCTCAAAAAAAAAAACCTCATACCCTAAGGCCAGGAGCAGTGGCTCACGCCTATAATCCCAGGACTCTAGGAAGCGGAGGTGGGCGGATTACCTGAGCTTAGTTTGAGACCAGCCTGAGCAAGAGTGCACTCCATGCACTGTCTACCTCCTTAAGTTGACCTGATTTTCACAGGCTGACTCATACCACATGTACTATTAGTGCAGTGGGTAGTTCCTTATGGCAACCACCTCAGTGCACTGACCAGCCTGTTACAGTTGCTTGGGTAGTCAGCTCTCAGAATTTCTGCTATATTTCTTTAGGAAAGAACCCCAACAGGAACCCCATACCTCCATGGAATGCTTTACAGAGGACTTGGTATAAAAGAAGCCTTTAAAAATAGCCAGACACTGTGGCAAGCGCCTGTTGTCCCAGCTACTTGGGAGGCTGAAGCAAGAGAATCACTTATGTCCAAGAGTTGGAGGTTACTTGTGAGCTGTGACAGCACGGCACTCTACCGAGGGTGACATAATGAGACTATGTCTCAAAAAATAAAAATAAAAAACCCTCAGACCCTAAATTTTGTTACAGAAATGTTATTATAACTTAATAACTCTAAAAAATGAGACAGATTGGCTCGGCACCTGTAGCTCAGCAGCTAGGGGGCCAGCTACATACACCATGGTTGGCAGTTTGAACCCAGCCTGGGCCTGCCAAACAACAACAACTACAACCAAAAAATAGCCAGACGTTGTGGCGGGCTCCTGTAGTCCCAGGTACTTGGGAGGCTGAGGCAAGAGAGTCGCTTAAGCTCAAGACCTTGAAGTTGCTATGAGCTGTGACACCATTGCACTCTACCAAGGGCGACAGAGTAAGACTGTCTCAAAAAAAAAAAAAAAAAAGAGAGACAGGTGTTTATGGCAGCTCTAATAAGGACTTACCTTTTCTCTCTGAGCTGTCGAAGTCGATGAAACACGTTGATAACATCTCTTATTCGTCTTGGAGCTTCTTCTATTTTGGAGGCCAGGTGAACACAGGCCATTGACACATGCTGAAATACAAGCATCACAACAAATGATGGTCGTTCAGATCCTGACTGCCCCCAAAGCTTTAAGGGTTATTACAAACAAAGGGGATCCCACATAAAAGGATATAGCACACCTCCTGGCTGATGGATTTTTCCTAACAATCTCAAAAAATGTAACCTAATAATGGGTATCCTCCTATTAGTCTGCAATTAAACACATGCACACAAAATTTACAAAACATAAAAATGGCGGGCAGCACCTGTGGCTCAAAGGAGTAGGGTGCTGGCCCCATATACTGGAGGTGGTGGGTTCAAACACGGCCCTGGCTAAAAACTTCAAATAAATAAGTAAATACATAAGACAAAGGGGAAGCCAGTGGTGTGGCTCATGCCTGCAATCCTAGCATTCCGGGAGGCTGAGGCAGGAGGATCTCTTGAGCCCAAGAGCTTGAGGTTGCTGTGAGCTATGATTCAACAGCACACTGCCCAGGGCAACAGATGGGCTTCCCAGACCCTCCAAAGAGATCAGACTAGAGACAGGTCCTCTGAGCAACTGTGTACCCAGTTGCAAAATCAACAAAACCAGGTTTCCTCTCAGTACACAGCAGAGCTGACTGCCTCCCTGCACTGTCCACCTCCTTAAATTAACCTGATTTTTCACAGGCCGACTCACATATATGTACTATTAGTGCAGTGAGTAGTTCCTCATGGCAACCGCCTCTGCAATGACCAGCCTGTTACAGTTGCTTGGGTAGTCAACTCTCAGAAGTTCTAATGTATTTCCTTAGGAAAGAACCCCAACAGGAAGCCCTTACCTCCATGGAATGCTTCACAAAGGACTTAGTATAAAAGAATCGCTGGAACAGCACCTGCCCGGTAGCCATGGCCACCTAGAGAAGAGAAAAGTTCGCATCATTTTGAGTCTCCATCATTCCTGGCATTTAGAAATCGGCGGGTTCCCTGAGCCTCCCACACAGACAAACCCTAAAATGTTTTCCATGTCCACAGTCTCTTCGAGACTCCCCGCCTTGAGGCCCTGCCCGCTGGCAGGCGGGACGGCTGGGGATCTGGACCGGGCTCGAGTGGAAAGTCAAGGCCGGGGTCGGAGTTAAGCTGGGGGTCGGGGTCAAGGTGGTGCCGGAGGCCGTGGTCTGGGTGGTGCGGACCGGCCCTGGCGGTAACAAAAGGCCCGCCGCCGCCCGCCGCCGGCGCGGCAGTTACTGAGGCCGGGGCTCGAGGCTGTGCCTAACCTGCGGCAGGCGGAGCAGGATGCCGGCCGCCTGGATGAGCTCGCAGCCCACCACGCGGAGGTCGGTCTCCGTGTCTGTGTCCAGGCCGCTCGACATGGACGGCGTGAAGCGGAGCTTGTCGTCAGGCAGCAGGCAGTTCTCCAAGGTGATAAGCACTCCGGAGTACAGCCTGTCCCCGATCAGCACCCCCTGCAACCCCGGAGCTGCGCTCCCCGAGCTCGGGGCGCCGGCCACTGCTGCGGGGGCCACCGGCCCCGGAGCCCCGGTCGCCGCCGCCGCCGCCATTTTGTGCTGCCGAGTCCCCTTCGGCTCCTTCCCGCAGGGCGGCTCCTCGCTGTGCCCCGTGACCGCCCCGCCCCCTCACGCCATTGGTTATACCTGTGGGCGGTCCCCGTCGTCTTGCCGCTATTGGCTTTGCCACCTGCCCATCACCGATACGATTGACGCTGACGCTAGAACCCAGCAAGCTCAGCGCCCAGGTCCGACGCGGAAGTGCGCCTGCAACCGGCGGGTGGCGGGAGCTCGCGTAGCGGAATCCTGGGGAGGACGACGCGCCCTTTCACCTGCTGTCCCCAGCGCGGGGTAGGGTTGGAGGCTCCTCTGGGCTGGCCCTGAAGGGTGGTCAGAGCTGTGTGTGGGGCGACGCGCTGGCTAATTGCTCCGCAACTCTGGGCTTGGAGATGCGCATTAACTCCCACAAGCTCTTGCCTTCACACGTCAGCCCGCAGGGAAGAGAAATGGGCCAAGGGTTCTGTGTTCCTCCAGAGCCCGGCAGCGCGTGGAAAGGCCGAAGTCCCTCAAGTTTTAGGCCTGGGGATGGGAGCGAGGGAGAGAGGCCCGGGGCGCTGCGTGGGAAGGGGCTTGATAGAGCCCTACAAACAGCAGAGAGCCAGCGAAGGGGGTTTGTGCGTTTGTGAACATCTCTGGACTTAGTGACTCTCCATTTCGGCAATCGCTGCCCATGCTGGTCATAGGCGCGCTCGGTTCCTACATCATCCGGAGCAGCTGTCACTGCACTTAACCCCGACTTTGAGCAGGGCTGGCACAAGCCCCAGGTGAAGATGATGGGGAAGCCCACGGGAGCAGGCTTAGACACTCCGAGCTGCCCCAGAATACCCAGCTCAAACCGCTCAAATCCAGAGGTGAGGTGGCTTTCACCCGGAATACAGCTTTGAGATCAAGCGCTGCCAACTGAAATCCAGTCTCTTCTCCTTATTTCACCTGCCATAGGCAGCAAGGCCTCATTAAGCCCAGGCTGGCAACTCCAGGACGTTCCTTCTGTGAGCTACAGCTGCGCTCTCCAGGAAAGAATCTCTTCTGAAACTACACAACTAGTTCCTCAGTGGCTCTGCCAGGACTGCCTACCCACCTCCAGAGGCAATGGACGTGGTGATACCTTTGGCCAGTGAGGGTCAGGTCCTATAGCTGAGTGTGGGCCCTGGTACTCCAGCCCATGACGGGAAACCAGGCTGGGGCTGGGTGAGTGTTGCTGGGAACAAAGTCCCAGCTGTCAACCACACCCCTCTTCCTTTACTGAAAGGAAATGGAGAAGTCAACTTCACCATAACAAGACATTGCACAGGCCCAGGCCCCATACATCAGGCATCTGGTCTTGCACCCTAGTCTTTCAGTAGCTGTCCACAGTTGACACACATTAAGCACCCTGTGCAGTCAAGCACTGCTACACAAAAGAGACCAGGGGAGGGTGAGATGAAAGGAGAGGGATACTTGGGTAGGTTAGGAACTGTGGAGCTGGGTGCTGGGGATACAGTCCTAGAGGGTCAGAAGCCAGGCAAACCCCCCAATTTGCAGAAAGGAGCAGGCTCAGGCATATCCTACAGCCAGAGACCCCCCTCACTGCAGCTGTTGGTGATAGGCACAAAAGCACCTCAGAGGCAGAGCACACCCCAATGTGTGTTTGCTTGATACAAGAAAACTCACAAAGCCAAACACTCCGCAAGCTTTATTGACACAATCTACTCCAGACAGTTCTGTGAATCTGTCCCACTGAGAAGTCTTCTCATGCATCTTACTGAAATATAAACAATTACAAATCAAACTTGTGAACTGCTGATTAAATAATTCTTTGCTCTTATTTTTGTTGAATGTGTCAGGAGAGGAAGCTTCCTGATTTGCATAGCTGCAGTCCTCAGTGGTACTGCACCACTCTGGAAAAGATGCCTTCAGGCTCCTTCCCATCCCCCAGGGCAGCAGCAAATCCCTCCTGTCGCCTCCTGTTGGCCAAAGCAGCCAAAGATTTAAAAGTCTTTGGTTCATAGATGGCCAGATCTGCAAGTACCTTCCTGTTGAGCTCCACCTGGCACTGGGGAAACAAAACATATCCGAGCCTATGGTCAGCATCACAAATGCACTTTGGGAACCACCTATGTAGGGCAGGTGAAGAAGGATGCAGTTGTGCATGGTAGCGCCTGCCTGTAATCCCTGCACTTTGAGAAGCCAAGGCAGATGGACTGCTTGAGGCCAGAAGTTTGATACCAGACTGGGCAACATAAGACAACCCTATTTCAATAAAAATAATTAGCTAAGGGGAAGCGCCTGTGGCTCAGAGGAGGAGGGTACTGGCCCCATATGCGGACATGGGGGGGTTCAAATCCAGCCCTGGCCAAAAACTGCCAAAAAAAAAAAATTAGCTGAGGTAGAAAATAATTTGAGCCCAGATGTCTGAGGTTGCACTGAGCCATTATGATGCCACTGCACTCTAGCCTCGGCAACAGAGTGAGCCCCTGTCTTTAAAAAAAAAAAAAAAAAAAAACAATGCTGCTCAGCACATACCCAGTGACTCCAGGGCAAGTCTCAGCCCTCATGGAGGACCTATTAATAGTATGGGGGAGGGAAGGAAGCAGAAGAGGATTTCCAAACTGGGTGCCAGAAGACATCTGTAGACAGGGATGGGGGGTGTGTACTTGTGGGGTCTGTAGGAATTGCAGGAGAGGGTCAGGGTCCAGTTTCTGTGCCAGCCTGTAGAACCAAACACCTTGATCACTGGGACAGAATTAAGACCACTGGCCTGGAGTAAATCAACTCAAAATTCTCACAAGAGAGCCAAGGCAGTGACCAAGTATAACTGTAGGTGACTTCAAAAAGCTAATGAACACTACCACAGTCTAGGAGCTGACAAGAGGGAAGGTCCTGAAGCACTGAATGCGGCCAATAAAGTGGACCAATGATATCACCTGTATCCTTTTTTTTTTTTTTTTTTTTTGGGACAGACTCTCACTATGTCACCCTGAGTAGAGTGCCATGGCATCACATCAACATCAAACTCTTTTGGGCTTAAGCAATTCTCTTGCCTCAGTCTCCTAAGTAGCCGGACCACAGGCACCCACCAAAATGCCCAGCTATTTCTTAGTTATAGTTGTCATTGATGTTTAGCTGGCTCAGGCTGGGTTCAAACCCACCACCCTTGGTGCATGTAGTCAGTACCGCCCTCCCACCTGTATTCTATGTACCCTGAGCAAAGTCTATCTCCTTTCTGACCCTCAGCTGCCCATCAGTAAAAAGGGGACATCACACATCCTAAGTTTGTCCTGAGGGCCTTTATAAAGCACCAAAGACAGGGCTTGCTGCAAGGTACAGACAAAATGCCCACTCCCTTAACTTTTTAAGGAAAAAGGTAAATGTACACAAAAGCAGAAGAAATAGCATAATCCCTGGGTTCAACATTACCACCAGGCCAGGCGAGGTGGCTCATGCCTGTAATCTCAGCACTTAGGAGGCCAAGGCGGGTGAATTGCCTGAGTTCACAGGTTTAAGACCAGCATGAGCGAGAGCAAGACCTCTCTAAAAAATAGCCAAGCATTGTGGCAGGTGCCTGTAGTCCCAGCTACTTGGGAGGCTGAGGCAAGTGGATTACTTGACCCCAAGAGACACCGTGGCACTCTACCTCGGGTGATCAAGAAAGACTCTGTCTCAAGAAAAAAAAATTACCACAATTTGGCAGTATTTCCTTAAATCATCCCTCCCCTCTAAAACATTTCCCTCTCAGGTGGCACCCATAGGTCAGTGGACAGGACACCAGCCACATACACCAAGGCTGGTGGGTTAAAACCCAGCCTGGGCCAGCTAAAGCACAAGAATGGCAACAACAACAAAAAAAATAACCGGGCATCATTAATGTATATAGCTATGATTTAATTAAAAAAAAAAAGAAAAGAAAAGAAAAGAAAAAAACTAGCCAGGCATTGTGATGGATGCCTGTAGTCCCAACTACTTGGAAGGCTGAGGCAAGAGAATCACTTGAGCCCAAGAGTCTGAGGTTGCTGTGAGCTGTACACCACAGCACTCTACCCAGGGCAACATCCTGAGACTCTGTCTCAAAAAAAAGATTTTCCCTCTCCTTTTTGACTGTGTAAGTTTTTTTTTTTTTTTTGAGACGAAGCCTCAAGCTATCCCCCTGGGTAGAGTGCCATGGCATCACAGCTCATAGCAACCTCCAACTCCTGGGCTCAAGCGATTCTCCTGCCTCCGCCTCCCAAGCAGCTGGGACCACAGGTGCCCGCCACAACGCCCGGCCATTTTTTGGTTGCAGCCATCATTGTTGTTTGGTAGGCCCAGGCTGGGATTCGAACTCACTACCTTAGGTGTAGGTGGCTGGCACCTTAGCCGATTGAGCCACAAGCACCGAGCCTTGACTGTGTAAGTTTCAACGTCATCAAAAACTGATCATTATGGCTCTGCATCTGTGGCTCAAGCAGCTAAGGCACCAGCCACATACACCAGAGCTGGCAGTTTGAATCCAGCCCAGGCCTCCAAACAACAATGACAGCTGCAACCAAAAAGTAGCCAGGTGTTGTGGCAGGTGCCTGTAGTCCCAGCTACTTGGGAGGTGAAGGCAGGAGAATCGCTCGAGCCCAGGAGTTGGAGGTTGCTGTGAGCTGTGATGCCACAACACTCTACCCAGGGTGATAGCTTGAACCTCTATCTCAAAAAAAAAAAAAAAAAAAAAAGATCACAATTAAAACTTTAAAAATAAAGTTCAAAGTTAAAGCCAAGTTTTTCTGCCTTTTTTCCTTACTGAGAAGACATCCACGTGCACATCTGAATACATTCTCTGCTTCCAACTACAACTTTGCCACCAGCAGGGCAAGGAAGAAGCAAGTATGGAGCCTCTGACTTGCCAGAACCACACCCAAAGGACAGAAAGCAGCACTAGGTACAGCCCAGCAGCTCCCCTGGCCTGTACTGCATGGGGCACTGCAAGCTGGATCATGCCTGGATTCAATAGTTTCTGCAGATCTCCAGCATCTCACAGGAAGCAATCCTCAACCATACCTTAATTAAGTTGCCAATAAATGCTGGGTACTTCAGTCCGTGTTCCTGGGAAGCAGCTGTAATTCGATTAATCCAGAGCTGAAATAAGAAAACATTGAGATGCTTAAGAGCAACTTCTGGGCTGGGTGTGATAGCTCATGCTTGTAATTCTAGTATTCTTGGAGGATGAGGTAGGAGGATCCCTTGAGCTCTGGAGTTTGAGACCAGCCTAGCAAGAGTGAGACTCTCTCTTAAAAAAAAAAACAGCCGGGCATGGTAGTGCCCGGTAGTCCCACCTACTCTGGAAACTAAGGCAAGAGAATCCACTTGAACCCAAAAGTTTAAGGTTGCTATGAACTAGGACACCACCACACTGTACCCACGGCAACTGACAGAGACACTGTCTCAAAAAAAAGGAAAGGGCTCCGCGCCTGTGGCTCAATTGGCTAAGGCGCCAGCCACATACACCTAAGGTGGCAGGTTCAAATCCCCAGCCCCGACCCACCAAACAATGATGGCTGCAACCAAAAAATGGCCGGGCATTGTGGCGGGCGCCTGTGGTCCCAGCTACTTGGGAGGCTGAGGTGGGAGACTCGCTTGAGCCCAGGAGT
>CAUYQV010091748.1:0-38211 GCA_963574575.1 Galagoides demidoff
GTGGCGGGCGCCTGTGGTCGAAGCTACTTGGGAGGCGGAGGCAGGAGACTCGCTTGAGCCCAGGAGTTGGAGGTTGCTATGAGCTGTGATGCCATGGCACTCTACCCAGGGGGATAGCTTGAGGCTCTGTCTCAGAAAAAAGAAAAAAAAAAAAAAAGAGTTTGAGAAAAAAAAAAAAGAATGAGATATTAACATCACTAAAGTTAGTAAAGAGTAAATAAAGATATATTATAAACCAAAATGTTTAGTAATTTAATTATTTTGATTACAGGGAGAAATTCCATGAATGATTAAAAACGACCAAAGCTCAATGAGGAAGTTGAGAAACTTAATAACCCAATATCTATTAAACAATTTGAGTTAGAATTTATTTAAAAATATTACTAAGAATATCCAGACACATATAGTTCATTAGTGAATTCTTCCAAATATTTTAAGAGAAATCAAACTAATTCTATACTAACTCATGCATGAAATAGAAAAGGAGAGATTATTCTACATTTTATTTTATGAGGCAAACATTACCTTGACATAAAAACCAAATATAGATGTTATAACATAAATACAATAGTTCCAAACAAGATTTTAGCAAATCACATACTATAACTTTTTGAAATGCCTAAGAATACACCTCACAAAAGAGGTGAAGGACCGCTATAAAGAAAACTATGAACCCCTAAGAAGAGAAAGAGCAGAAGATATTAACAAATGGAAGAACGTACCATGCTCATGGCTGGGAACAATCAACATTGTTAAAATGTCTATACTTCCCAAAGCAACCTACAGATTCAATGCTACCCCTATTAAAATGCTAAATTCATACTTTCAAGACTTGAAAAAATTATTCTTCGTTTTGTATGGAACCAGAAAAAACCCTATGTAGCCATGCAATTCTTATTAATAAAAACAAAGCCAGGGGTATCAGCCTACCAGACTTTAGGCTGTACTACAAGGCCATAGTGATCAAAATAGCATGGTATTGGCACAAAAGTAGAGACATAGACATTTGGAACCGAATAGAAAACCAGGTGAAGAAACAAACATCTTACAGCTACCTACTCTTTGATAAACCAAACAAGAATATACACTATAGAAAAGATTCCCTATTCAATAAATGGTGCTGGGAGAACTGGATATCCACATGCAAAAGACTGAAACTAGACCCACACCTTTCTCCACTCACAAAAATTGATTCAAAATAGATAAAAGACCTTAATCTAAGGCATTAGACAATTAAAATCCTCAAAGACAGTGTGGGGAAAACACCAGAAGCTATCAGCCTGGGGAAGGACTTTATGAGGAAGACTTCCATGGCAATAGCAGCAACAAAAAAATAAACAAATGGGACATGATGAAACTGAGAAGCTTCTGTTCAGCTAAGGTGACAACAACGAAAGCAAATTACAACCTACACACTGGGAAAGGATATTTGCATATTTTGACAAAGGCTTAATAACTAGCATCTACAGAGAACTCAAATTAATAAATACAGAAAGAGCCAATAATCCCTTATATCACTGGGCAATAGAAATGAATAGAACACTTTCTAAAGAAAACAGATGAAAAACATATGAAAAAATGCTCATCATTCCTAATTACTAGAGAAATGCAAATCAAAACCACCCTGAGATATCATCTAACCCCAGTGAGAATAGCCCTCATCACAAAGTCTCAAAACTGCAGATGCTGACATGGATGTGGAGAGAAGGGAACACTGCTGGCGGGACTGCAAACTAACATAACCTATTTGGAATGCAGTATAGAGAACCCTCAAAGAATTCAAGCTAGACTTCCCATTTGATCCTGCAATCCCATTGCTGGGCATCTACCCATAACAAAAAAAAATCCTTTTATTATAATGACAATTACACTAGACTGTTTATTGCAGCTCAATTTACAATTGCCAAAATGTGGAAACAGCCTAAATGCCCGTCAACCCAGGGATGAATTAAGAAGCTGTGGTATATATATGCATACCATGGAATACTATTCAGCCACTAAAAATGATGGAGAATTTACATCTTTTGTATTAACCTGAATGGATGTGGAACACATTATTCTTAGTAAAGCATCACAATAATAAAGAAGCTAGAATCCTATGTACTCAATTCTGATATGAAGATGATTAAGGTCCTAGTACAGGGTGGGAGGTAGGGGGTGGGGAGAGCTGAGAAAAGGAAGAAGTGAGACACGATCTTCTTCGTGGAGAAGGGGATCAAGGGATGTGGTACAATTTTAGAGGGCAGGACATAGTTATAAGAGGGTCCTTATCTAACAAAAGCAATCAATGTAACTTGGTTCTGTGTACCCTCAATGAATCCTCAACAACAACAACAACAAAAACATAATTCTTTTAAACGAAAGAAATAAAATTAAAGAAAGGATAGTACATCACAACTCAGGGAGTTTATTTTAGAAAGCCCTGCCAGGTTCCTCTTGGAAAAGCAACCAAATGCTATATTACATAAAACAAACTACTAAATCTCAATATACTTTGAATTAGGAATAAAAGAACACTTCATCAAACTGACAAAGAGGCTCTAAAAATCCCAACAGCCAAAATCTTATTTCAGATGAAAAACACAATTTTTTATTTTCACCTTAAGGTCTGAAAAAAACTAGAAGAATATCTGCTGTCATCAATTCATTCCACGATTGCACAGGAGAATCTTATTCATCAAACAAAGGAAGAAAAAGAATAAAAGGCAAGTATTAGGATAGAAGCATAAGTGCCTTTCTTTCACAAGTGAAATGAATATCTACATAGAAAATTTGATTAAAAATATCAACATGCTATCCTTACTAACATAGTTAAGTCATAAAATATAAAGTAAAATGCAAAGAAACTCAATTTATATACTATCAACAAGGAATCATAAAATTAAAATACCATATTTATCACAATATTTAAAAAATACAAAGCATTTAAGGATAAATTTGACAAAATATGCATGATACCTGTACCACAAAAACTATAAAACAATGGTGGGAATAGTTAAATGAGACTTTAATAGAATGAAATAAATACCCTGCTCACTTGTCAAAAGTTGCAATACTTTTAATATGTCGGTTTTCCACAAGTTCAACTATAGACTCCACACATTTGCAACTGAAATCCAAGTAAACACCTTAATAGGAACAAACTAAATCTAAAATATACATGGAAATATGAAAAAACTACCATAGCGAAATCAATAATGAAAAGGAAGAAAACTAACACTATCTGATTTCATTATTTATTATAAACCTACATTAATACAACAGTGTAGTACTGGTTTAAAGTTAGACAAATACGACAATGGAAAATCATAGAGAGCCTAAAAGTAGATCTGGTAATATGTGGACAAATGATTTTTGGTGAACATGTCAAGAAAACTAGTGGAGAAAAGGATTATATTTATAACTGAGAGTACCAGGATAAAAAAAAATAGGTCCATACTTCCACCATATACAAAAAGCAACTCAAAGTGGTTAAAAACTTAATTGGACAACCTACAACAACCCTCTTACTCTAATAGGTAAAAAAAGATGTTGTGATTTTTGGTAAAGCAAAGATATATGAGACATAACATCAAAATAATATAATCTCTATTTCAGGCTAACTCTCCTCCAAGGTATAAGATAAGGAAATAAAAGACAAGTGACCAACCAAGGTAAATGATTTCCAAGCTGTTTTTCTCACAAAGAACTTGGATTCAGAATTTACAGAGACATCTCAGACTCCAAAAGAAAGCATCCTGATAAAACTCAGGGCAAGTTTTTGAACAGACATTTTCCCAAAGATACATAGAGACAACTAAGGACATGAGAAGAAAATCAACATCAATTGTAAGAAAAATATAAAGTAAAATGACAACACGCATCTTCACAACTAGTAAAATGCCTACTCCTTCACACCCCCAAAATGATCCTATCAAGTATGTACCATGATGTGGAGGAACTTGAACTCATAGCTACTGGGGGGAATACAAACATTGTGTGCAATTGCTTTGCAAAATAGTCAAGAATATATTGTTCATATCATGTAGGAATTTTACTCCTTGGTATTTACCCAAGAGAAAAAATAGTATGTGTTTATATGAAGACTATGAATCTTCTTAGCAGCTTTATTGTTCATAGACAAAACTTGCAGATTTCTATCTCTTGATAGATGCCTGCTAATAAAACAGGAACATACATAGTGTTCCACATGGAATACAATACAGCAATAAAAAAGAACGAAATGTTGACATATGCCCTGATATGGGTATGTATGAATGATAATTATGCTTAATATAGAAAACCAGATAAGAACATATATATAAAATAATTCTAGTTATAGAAAGTTCTAGTAAATGCAAAGGATTGTATATTGCCAGAAACCAGATAAAGAGATGGGAGGGAAGGCAGACCTCTGGGAGAAGGATTTGAAAAATAGAAAGAAATTTTTCATCGCAGTGGAAATATCTACACTTAGTGTTAATGATTTCATAATTCATATTTCTTTCAAATTGCATGAGATTTTACACTCTATATTTAGCTTTTATATATAAATTAGACCTTGATAAGGTTAAAATTATTTATAATTAAGTGAGAATATGAAACACTTGTTAATACTTCAGCATGTATCTTCATCTTTGATTATATCCCATAACTGTTGCTGTGTTATTCATAATTAGGAGTCTTCTAGATGTGGGTCTTAAAAAATTGGTACCTGGCTACAAAGAAGCACTCATGTTATTCAGCAAAGTCATGATAAGGGGGGAAAAAAAATAGAGACTGCAGACATCCCTCCAAAAGAATTTACTATGAATTATCCTAAATTGAAGAGGCTAAATAAAATAATACATACTAGAGTATCAGAAATTAAGATATTCATATTTTCATACAAAGGGGACAAGGTCAGGAATAATATGATTGTTAATACTAGAGAAAAATAAAACTATAGTGTCTATCCAAATATAGATTTAATTGTTAGGTTTTAAGGCTAATACTTTATTTTAACTGAGAGTAGAAAAAATATTTTGATACCATAAAAACAATGAAATGTATACTTAATTTCTAAACTCGTCCTCTCCTCCTTCAAACCCAAACCATTTTGTTTTGCCATGTGTAATGATTGCTTCATTAAAATCAATACAACCCCCCCAACCAAACAAACATTGCCATATTATTTTTGATACGAACAGTTTTTATAGTGAAATTAACTTTAAATTTCATAAATGTCATAACAGTTCAAATACGTTTTATTTGCTGCTCATATGAAAGTTTTGAGTAAGTAAATATGTCCGGGGTGGGGGGGGGTGGCCATCTTCCATACAGTGACTCAGGAACCCAGGCTGTCAAAATCTATTTCGTGTTCCATACACATATTTAGGATCTTCATGGGTGTAATATCTATTCCAATTAGAATGCCAGAAAGTGAACACGGCACGGAGAAGCAGGCATAGGAGATGATCATGGAAGGGGGGGTAACTGACATGTGTTACCCAACCATGACCTAGAACTCTGTCTATAAGTCTGCAAAGGTGCCTATTAAATCTAGCAGTAATTTACAACCAGTACTCTTATATGCAATAATATTTGTGAAATATCACATTCTAAACTTAATTCAGATTTAACTATTATGAAGATTTTGTCATATATACTTATACCCACATTTTGATGAATTATTTTATAGATCTCATACATCAATAAATTTCTTTCTAAATTGTTTATCCTGAACCACTAAAAATAAACATTTTTTTCTTATATCATGGTAAGTTTGATAGCATTACTCTAGATAATCAAAATCATAATTTATTCTTTACTAGCTAGTATCATCTAGCATACTGCTTAATTAGAAATCTCTGTCTCCAATATATATGTTTATTATTTTATTGGTCTAAACAGGATCCTGATTATTCAAAAACTGAATTTGATTATTATGGTCCCTGAAACTTTCATGACAATACAATGTAATATTTACACATATCTAAATAAAGCATAACTCTTAAGGCAAATACCATTACAATAAACTCAGTAATTATTATGCTACTTTGTGGAAAAAAGATCCCAGTTCAAGAACTAACACTTGGGATCCTCCATAGCATTCCAACTCTTACTATCAAATAATGAGTCTGAGACCCAGATGTACACTAGTTATTCAAGTTCACTCAGCTAATAATAGTCCAAAAGCGAAGTGTCAGCCATGTCCAGACCCTGAGATTGTCAATTGCAAATTTTTGATATTAATTGGTTAAAAATGATGATGACTGATTTTTAAAAGAGTAAGTATTGCATAGTATTTAGATATTTTACTCAGAAGATAAATGTTCCAAATATTGCAATTTCAACATGTCATTGAGAAAGACAAATAAATATCACGTACCATAAATTAACACAAACGATCTAATAACATGTAGGGAGGGTGCATGAATCTTATGTCTGATCTTTCACTTTGCATCATCTAAGACAATGTAATAGAGGAGTTTACAGAATCAGACTGTCAAACAGGCAATGACACATGATCGTGAACCACCTATTTTTCTGCTCAAAAACCTATTTCTGACATGGTAATGAATTGTGCTGGGTATTATCAGACTTTTTATCCTGTGCTCAATGTTCCGCCTCCATTAAACGAGCTTCCTTTTTGACATCAGTGAAAAGAACAGCCAAAACGCGTATCCATGATCTTTTTAAGTGATCAGAAAATACCGATTACTGATAGGTTTCCTAAAATTCATTAAATCCTTGAAGCCTAAGAAATATACACGATTTCGTAATCTGAACTGGGTGAACACAAAATAAGTTTCTTTATTAATAATACATATAAATGCTACATATATTCTTGGCATTTATAATTTTCAGGAATTCTAAAATAAGAAATCCTAAATTTCTTGGGATTGTCCATGATTTCACCTAGTGAAAGCAGTAAGTAAAAATGCAAAAAAGAACATACTTTATTACAAAATATATTTCTTCACTTTCCCCTTTTTCTTAATCTAATTCTAGAAGATTATGTGCTAAAGGATCTAGCGCATCTTATGAAGGAAAGCCAAAGAAAGAGAGAAATAAATACAAACAAAACCCCCTTTTTTCTTTAATGTATTCAGCCTTAAGCAACAGATTTAATGTCTGAATTTAACTGTGTAAAGCAACAGTTGACAACAAACCTCAGAACTTAAAGATCTTATATCTGACTTGGTGTCTCCCTGGGTGATTTACCGGCACCCCGGAGTGCTTAAATCAGAGCTAAACCACCATCTGTTAGGAGATGTGTCTTCCGTTCTGTACAAAGGCTTTTCTTGTCCTTGCAGAACAGGTTTAATAAATAAAACTCATGTTCACGCTAAAATCAGTCCCAAACTTTATTTTACCTTCATATGAAACAATCTGGATGCACTATGTCTTCAATAATGTTGCAAGACATGGCATATCACGTTATAGTACATTCTAGTTTGAAACAAGTGAAGCTGTATCAAAAGCACTTCTAAATCATTTTTATACCCCATAAATATGTCTGGATTTGAATCCAAGAATAACTGTTACCCAAACCAATTTGTTTTTCTGATATACAAAAGAAATCACAGCAAAGGAATAGGCAAAAAGACTAACTGCTAAACAGGCCAGCTCTAATCCAAGAGAACACTCTAGAATTATAGTCAGAAAACCTGATTATGAATATCTACTTGACTAGACTGAGTTGTTTAATAAGTTCTTCTAGAAAGAAATGGGGATAGTAATAACTGCCTTATTAGATTATTATGAACACCCAGAGAGATAACTTACATCCCAGTGTTGGAAACAGTGCTTGAAATGATAATGACTCAAAAATGCTCGGATGTTGAATAAGATGACTGGAGATAGGTTACTGTTTCCTATGGACACACATCTACACTACACATAAAACACACACACATACACCGCACAAAACAAACATTCCCAGGGCTGTTGTGGTACAGAAATCCTCAGTCATTTGATGTCACTCCCTGGCAATTGCTCTCTACATGGCTTTGAATCTTAACTGCTTTAAAGTGCATATTTTCAGACAGGAGTTATAGATAGGTGATCTAACAGTGGCTAACGTCATTACTATTTTGGTTTACAAGAACTTAAAAGAAAAATGACACAGTGATATTGGGATGCTGTGATTGTTGTTGTGTTTGTTTTAAAGGCAGGGAGGTGTACAGGGGTTGATGGTGGGATGGAAAAATGGCTATCAAAATTTGGGGCAGATAAAGTAACAGTAAATGGAATTAAAAAAATATCAGTTCAAAAAGTGGTGCAAAATACCAAAGGTGATGGGTATAGACAAAGGCTTACTACACAGCTAACCTTGAATTAATTCTATAAACTATCAAATTAAACAAATAAAAATTAAGTCAGAGATGTATATCTAAGCCATGGTCTCCTTTTACAAAACTGCCTTATAAAATTCCCATCTCAGTGTGCACAAATTTATTCAGGTGACTATTCATTATTTGTGTATATCAAGTATTGCATACTGTAATTAAGAAATCACTTATAAACACAGCTGTGTTTTCCAAATGATCTGTATTTCAGTATGATTTTTGTCCCTTTGTTGTTGTTTTCATTTTCTCAAAACACTTTTGAGTCCCAGATCCCTTGAGACTGTGATGAAAGGTATAAAAATACTAGGCAGAAAAAAATGTATAAGAAGAAACAAAATTTTGAAATGCCTTGAAGGGATTTGAAATAAGATTTGTAATATTTTATTTGAAAGAAAGCAGGAAGTAAAAATGCAAAAAAAAAAAAAAACCAAAAAGAAAAAAAAATAATGTAACAAGAATGAAAATGAAAGGAACAGCTCTAATTACCAGATCACCTTCAACATGATGCATATTTAAGTGAATAACTCTGTTTTTACCCCACATTCCCAAAAGTCAAAGGACTCACAGTCAATTAGGGTTTATTTTCCTCATTGATAAAATGGGTATGATACTTATTTAATTGGATTCTTTACAAATTAAATGGTGTATCCCAGTCACATAAAAACTTGGTTAGAGAGCGAGTATCCAGCATTTTACACATGGAAAGTGAAAATGCCTGGCAATCTTTCTTTAATAGTGGAGACCTGACTTGGTAGGTTAGTAAGCTTCTCCATGCCTTACTGGAGCTCTGGCAGCTCAGCTCTTTTTATTTGAGCTCAGCCTACCAGGGGGTATCTCTCCTTCAAGTTTCCCCCTCCTCCCATTACATATTAAAGCCACATCAATCATAATTTATTCTTTCACAGTCAATGCTTGTTCAACCAACCAGCCTATTGTTTTGTTGTTGTTTTTTATTTGTTTGTTTGTTTTTGAGACAAGAGTTTCATTGTGTTGCCCTCAGTAGAGTGCTATGGTGGTACAGCTCATAGCCACCTCAACCTCTTGGGTTTAAGTGATTGCCTTGTCTCAGCCACCCAAGTAGCTGGGTCTATAGGCACCTGCCACAATGCCCAGCTATTTTTTTGTTGTATTTGTCATTGTTGTTAGGAAGCTCCAGTCAGGTTCAAACCCGTCAGCACTGGTGCATAAGAATGGTGCCCAAACCACTGAACTACGGGTGCAGAGCTCCAATGAGCCTATTGGTTAACCAGGAAACTAGTCCATGCTAATGGGTTAAGAACCAAGATTCTATTCCTTCCTGGATCCCCATCAAACCTGGCCTCCTGGTATCTCTCTGTGTATTTTTGGAGGTATATTTTATGAAAGTAGCTCTTTAGTATGTTCTTCCTTTAGTTTAGTTTGATAAATATTTACTAATCTATTTTATGCCAGGTAACACTACCTAACCCTAGAAGAGTGACGAATTCAGTAGGGTAGAAAAGGAGAATAAAAAAGTGAGATAATGACACTCTCTTCAGTATGGCTAGTTAATTATAAGGTAAAAATTAATAGGTGGATTAAAGATATATTTTTAGGAAAAGGATAATAGGTGAATTGAATATTTTTAGGAAAAGTATAATAGGTGAATTAAAGATATATTTTTAGGAAAAAGATAATTCTCATAGTTTAAAACAAAGCATTTTGACACTCTGACCTTTCAATTATACTTATAAGATTGTTATGTAATTAGTAGTAGAAAAACAGTTAAATACTTCTAATTATATTTAAAAAGTTGTAGAATATTTAGAAATAAGGACATTTATGAGACAATTTGCACTTAGCTAATAAGATATACTTCTAAATGTTGGTTCACATTTTTCTAACATATAATTCTTTACTTCACATTCTTTCAAGAAAAAGATAAATAATTATTTATTCACAAATGCACACTATGTTTCCCACTGATTCATACGAATGAAACATGAAGTATGTGATCACTGACTTTTATAAAAATATCTCCTATGAAGTTATTTTTGGAAAAAAATTGAAGATTTTGCCACGATTAAAAATACTGAGATAGTAGATTTATTGTGCACTGAATTTGGGACATTTCCTCAGTGAGAAATATTTCAAATAGTTGACACTGTGCAGGAAGTGAAAGAGATGTTTGACTTTAAGCTACATGAATAATTCTGTTCATCACCAAATGTGCAAGAAATTTGAAAGTACGTAATCATGTCCTTTCTCACAAACTGTCAGCTTAATTCTATGCCCCTGAGAATAACAAGGGTTTCTAAATCTACCATGGCTCCATGGCAAGAGGAAAACATTCGACCCAGAAACATAAGCACAACTCTCCTTGCCACTGATTCCTGCATCCAGACACACAGCAGAGGAAGCAATGAAAATGTTAAGGGTGATTTTCCCTCTAAAGAAAAACTCTCTGAAGCCCATTTCCAGATTTACTTCTGCAGACATCTCAACAACTGCAATAAGAAACTGGAGTTTTCACTGTTCCAAGGAAACACAGACCAGCGTGTCAATCCTGAGAGATGGTCTGCAGGCAGACACCCCATGCAGATCTGGGAGCAACATTTGACAAGGTTACCACTCTTTACTTGAAAAATGCGAAGTGTAAGCAAATATGAAATTTTATATAATTAATTTTGTTTCTCAGTTGATAGGCAAAAAATAGAGGGGTTAAGAGTTGAAAAACCTCGTGAATTAGTTTTTGTGAGTAGTAAGAGGTATGCATCCTGTTTCAGTCCATTGCATGTGACTCTCCAATTTTCCCAGCACCATTTATTGAATAGGGATTTATTTCCTCATGTGTGTTTTTGTTTGCTTTGTCAAATATCAGGTGACAATATGAGGATGGTTTCATATATCTGTTCTGATCTATGAATATCTGATCTAACAGGTCTATGTCTTTGTTTTTTGCATAATGCTGTTTTGGTTAGTACGACTTTGCAGTATAGTTTGAAGTCTGGTAAAGTGATGCCTCCCAATTTGTTATTATTACATCAGGTTGCATTGACTACTCAGAGTCTTTTCTAGACGCAAGCCAAATGTATGAACTATAAAAGTTCTAGAAGATGTTGATGTCAGCTTAGGAAAAGAATTTAAGAGTTCTTTTCCTAGGCTGATAGAAGGCCCTAAAAACAATTACAACAACAGCAAAAATAGATAGAGCCTGATCAAATTAAAAGGCTTCTGCACAGCCAGGGGCACCATCCAGATAAAATGGACAACCTACACAATGGAGAAAATATTTGTATGCTATACATCTGATAAAGGGCTAATAAACATAATCTACAAAGAAGTCAAGTAAATAAGCAAGGAAAAAAATCAAACTACCCCATAACAACTTGTTAAAATATCTGAACAGAAGCTTTTCTGAAAGAAAGATAGAGTAATGGCTAATAAACACATAAAAAAAATGTTTAGCTTCTCTAATTATCAGGAAAATGCAAATCAAAACCATGATGTCCTAACTCCACTAGGCATGGGGTTTATATATATAAAGATAGTCCCAAACAATACGTGCTGGAATAGATACAAAGAGAAAGGAAAATTTATATAATCTTAGTGGGACTGTTGACTAGAATAGCCTCTGTGTAAAGTCATATGGAGAAATTTCAATGAATTAAAAGTAGGCCTACCATTTTATCCAGGAATTCTACTATTTGCCCAGAGAATAACAGGTCATTTTTTAATAAATATATATGCCCTCAAATATTTATAGTATCACGATTCATAATTGGAAAGATGTTGAAACACACTGAGTGCCCACCAATACAAGAAGGGATTAATAAAATGTGGTCCATGTGTAGTACACTGTGGAGTACTACACGGACATAACAAATGGTGATCTAGCATCTTTTGTAATAACCTGGATAGAACTGAAAACCATTCTTCTAAGGGCAGTATTGCAAGAATGGAAAGGCAAATACCACACACACCTAATACTGCAGCAGAACATTTTGACCAATAGTTGGGTGCACATATGGAAGTAAAACTCAATGCAAATGAAAAAGCAAACATGAAAACATTCTCATTGCCCCTAAACATCAGAGAAATGCCAATCAAACTTCCCTTAGACATCAACTATCCCCAGTGAGAATGGCCCTCATCAAAAAGTCTCGAAGCTGCAGATGCTGTCATGGATGTGGAGAAAAGGGAACACTTTTACATGGCTGGTGGGACTGCAAACTAATACAACCATTTTGGAAGGAAGTATGGAGAACCCTCAAGGAACTCAAACTAGACCTCCCATTTGATCCTGAAATCTCATTACCGAGCATCTCCCCAGAAGAAAACAACATATTTTTATCATAATGACATTTATACTAGACTGTTTTATCACAGCTCAATTTACAATTGTCAAAATGTGAAACAGCTTAAATGCCCACCAACCCAGGAATGAATTGGCAAGCTGTGGCATATGTATATCATAGAATACTATTCAGCCAATTAAAAATATCAAAACTTTATACATTTTTTATATTAACCTGTACTGAGATGGAATACATTCTTCTCAGTAAAGCGTCACAAGAATGGAGAAGCCAGTATCCTATGTACTCAATTCTAATATGAAGGCAGAGGATGAGCTAATACAAGGGGTAGGGCAGGGGAATGGGAGAGCAGGGCGAGGAGAGGAGAGAAGGGAAGTGGATGGGGGGGCATGGTATATGCCACACCTCTTGGGGGCAGGACACAATTATAAGAGAGACTTTATCTAACAAATGCAATCAGTATAACCTAATAATTTATACCCTCAATGAATACCAAACGATAAAATAAAAACCGTAGCAGGCAGGAAGAGAGGATGACACCTAACAAGTACAATGGGTACTGTCTGGATGGGGGACATCCTTATAACTTTCACTTAACCTGTACAAGCAAACTATGGAACCAAAAATACAGCAGAGGGTAATTCTGAGGAATAAATGAGTATACAAACACAAATACTTACTGGATATACTAAATAAATATTTGTGACTACAGAATTACACAGTCTTTATATATTGCCATACATAAATTTATATAGTTTACTTGATTTCTTTGTGTAATAGTATAGGGGATACTTAATTAATAAAGGCACGTGGAAAAAAATTAAATAACAAAAAACACCTGAGGTACTCTAAAATCAGTATGCAAATGTATTATCTTTTTTCCTGGTATCGACTATCTAAAATAGATACAATAGCATCTGCATTCTTAGAAAAGAGGAGTATAAATAATAAATAAGATATTCAAGCAATCATTGTGTGATTTTCCAGGAATTATAAAAAATCCATTGAAAATGGTATGAATAAAGATTTGACTGTAAGTCTGCACAAATTATTTATGTATAATAATGCATATATAATAATGATTTATGTATAATCATTTCCTTTAAAAATAGTTTACTTGGACTGCACGCCAAAAAGATATTATTTACTAATTATGGAGCAATAATTAACTATTTCATAACTTTATAATGTAGCTTGTGATTCTAATTGATTAAAAAATCAATGGGCATATTTTCATTTGATAATAAAAATTAATTATTAATTAGAAAATAGAATATGTGTTTTCTTGAAAAATCTCTGAAGAAAATTTGGCTAAAGTATCACTGTTACAAGTTATAGAGGAGAAGTAGATCATGAAAATTCTTCTGAAATTTAAGGCTATATCCTTAACTTAGGAGACCCAGGATTTAAACAAGATTTTTTTAAAAAGAGTATAAATTGGGCAGCGTATGTGGCTTAAACTGGTAGGCACCAGCCTCATATGCTGGAGGTAGCGGGTTCAAACCCAGCCCTGACCAAACACTGCAAAAAAAAAAGAGTATAAATTGAGGTAAAAATGATAAGCCCACTAATGTTAGTAGCAAAATTTCCCTTTTTCATGGACATTAATACCAAGTTTGTCTATACTCATTAATTTTCTTGCTATTTAAGTCCTCGAATATATTTCATAATCGAATCTCAAGAATGATTTAGAAAAGCCAGATCTTAAATGAGCCTTAATATAATAACATCAATATAAAACATAGTTAGGGCTCAACTTACAGAGGCAGTGCACAATCTCTTCTGTAAGCACTCTTTTTTGCTTTTTAGAAATGTTTCAATAACTTGGAGCCTGACAATGTATTCACACTAAATTTAGCAGGTGGGCAGTATAATATCCTTCCTTTTTACCTTGCATAGAAATTTATGTGAACGTGACCTAAAGCCATGGAAACATGGGCTAACATTAAAAGCAGAACTAAGACTTACCTTGTAAGATAAAGTGTGCGATTTTCTGTAAGTTGTCTTATAACCTGCTCTAAAGTTGGGCTGTGAAATTTAGATCCAATATGTAGAACAGATAATTCAGGGTTAGAACAATTCTGTCTACAATTACCTACAGTCTTAAGAATGGTGCTGTAAAATTAATTTAAACATTATAAATCATTGAATAATATATTAGGACAATATTGTAATGTCAAAGTTATGAACCTTTTAATTTGTATCCTGGAGCATTAAAATTAATGTCATTTTTTTCTGTAAACATACATACAATCACAAGCCCACTGTGCTTTTCCTGTAGTGAGGGAGTAGCTCCCCGTGATAGGTTGTCAATGCCCCTTTGCTGGGTCTATGATACGTGAGACATATGCCTGTGAGAACAGGTTGTTTAATAAGCTGTGCTTATCTAGAATAAAGTGATTAACCATGTATACCACACGATCTTCTATGACACAGTTTTCCTCTCTTTCTTGTTTTTACTCCCATGTATTCCTGCTTCCAAAACCACATTTTTAAACAAAACACGTTTGCAACAGGAATACACTCTCAGCCTATGTGAAAATTGCAAGGGTACAAGTCAAAGCTGTCAAGTGCAGCACATAAATGTCTTAACACAATAATCAAGTCAATGAGGCGAAAGTTATGTTGGTTGGTTTGATGTAAGCACGCCAGATTGTATAAAAAAATCATCACAGTGTACCCCACATATGCATAAATGTATTCATGATCTAAGTGTATATGACTTAATAAAAATAAATAAATAAATAAGAATTTCCCTTGTCATGAAGTTTAGGGTCTTCTGAGGATGACTGAGGAAACACACAGACAGTGGGGATGGTAACTACACTTGAGAACTGTGCTTCCTTTTATATTTAAATTGAATGGAAAACCATTTGCATTTGTTTTGCTGTTGCCTTGCATTTTTCAGGACTGTAAATTGCTATGGCTTCATTTTAGGGAACAGTTTTGCTGTGCCAATTAATATTTATTTATTTATTATAGGGGAAATAATAGTTACACACGTTTATATGGTACATGTGATGTTTTGATATAAGCATACACTGTAGATTAATCAAATCAAGGTAATTTGGGTATGCATCATCTCAGACATTAATAATTTATTTGTGTGATGAACATTCCAATTCCGTACTTTTAGTTATTTTAATTTATAATCCCTAATTTATTGATGGCATTCATCTGTTGTGCTATCAATTATGATTATGCTACCTGACCATCTAACTATATTCTTGCTCCCATTGTCAATCCTACCCCCTGCTATTCTTGTCAACCTCCAGGAACCTTGAGGCAACTCACTGTCTCCATGAGATTCATTACTTTAATATTAAGTTTCTACATATAAATGGGAACGTGTGAGGTCTGAGTCTTTGTGGTTGGGTTGTTTCACTTAGCATAATGTTCTCCGATTCCATCTGTGTTTCTGCACATGGCAGGAGCTCATCCTTTTCATGGGTATATAATAGTCTACTGTGTATACATATCATGATTCTTTATCCAGTCATTGCTGTACACCTAGGTGATTCCAAATCTTGGCTATTGTGAATACTGCTACAATAGATGTCAGGGGTTCAGACATCTTTTTCATATACTGATTTTCTGTCCTCTGGACATGTGTACACAGCAGTGGCATCCCTAAGACCTATGTTAGTGATATTTTTAGTTTTTGAAAAAGCTCCATACTGTTCTTCGTACTGGTTTCACTAACTTACATTCTCACCAGTAGTGTACCAGGGCTTCCCTTTTTTCTATTAGAATCCTCACTAGAATTTATTATTGTTTATCTTTATATACAAGCAATTTCAATTGGGATGTGATTTTATCTCATTGTGGTTTTGATTCCCATTCCATTTGAATGGGAATCAAATGTGTAGAAGAATGAAACTAGATCCACATCTTTCGTCATATTAAAAAAATAAAAATCGACTGAAGACTTATATCTAAGATGTCAATCTATGAAACTATTAACACCAAAAGATAACACAAGAGATTAGTTTCAGGACATCTTGCATAATACCCCAAAGGACAGGTAACCAAAGTAAAATTTGACAAATGAGATTAAATCAAGCTAAAAAGCTTCTGCACAGCAGAGTAAACAATCAACA
Source organism: Galagoides demidoff (assembly GCA_963574575.1). Lineage (NCBI taxonomy): Eukaryota > Metazoa > Chordata > Mammalia > Primates > Galagidae > Galagoides > Galagoides demidoff. The sequence goes on from CAUYQV010091748.1 coordinate 16,687, forward strand.
AAATGAAGGCACGAGTCACAGAATGGGAGAAAAGAATTTCAAGCTATCTATGAGAAGGGATTAATAACCAGAATATATAAGGAGCTTCAACCACTCAGAAGGGAAAAAAAAAATCCTAATAAGGATGGGCAGAGGATCTGAATAGAAATTTCTTAACACCTTATTATCACGTCACCAAAAGAAAAAACCCATATTAGCGTTGACTATCAAAAATAATAACAAGCACAATGTATAAAACAATAGACTTTGATTTTATAAATAGATAGTACTTTGAAATACAATTTCAATATTTTACACTTACAGAAATGATGAGGATTTAATAAGATAACATGTATATTAACCTAAAAAGTGAGACAGCTGTACAGAATCTACGTGATAGAATGTACTTTGCACAAATTAAGTTAAAACAATGTATTGGATCTCATTGCTTGCTTTCCTATATTTCATCTTTTGATAACAAATTCATATACTCAAGCAGATTTTATCATGCACAGCCATTACATACCAGACATCATTACTCACCACAATAGTAAACATGTAATGTATCTACCATCAATTTACTCTTTCAATATCTACACCTATTAGAATTCATTTTTATTCAAACATAAGGACTTTTGTTTAATATTCCTTAACTATGAAACAAATTTACTGAGGTAAATTATGGTTAAGAGGCAAGAACAGTATACTTCTACATTTGGACTTTTAAAGAAAATCTGGGAACATACAAAAGTTGTCACATCATCACTGCTCCTTTGCTAGTCCTATGTTATTTGAAATACATGCCTATTAGAAAAAGTTTAATAGTTCATTAGAGAAAATAACAGATAAGACATTTATTAAAGAGTGATTTTAACACACATAAGAAAAGTACCCTGCCAAATATCTAAAGAAGTCAGTATGACTATAGAAAGCCTTTTAAGAGAAACAGTATGACAATCATTTTGACATTTTCAACATTATAAATATAACAGATATTAGAAATTGTACCTTATAAGTCACTTTCTGAATGTTTGGTGATATCTTCTCTTCTTATATATTGTTGTAGTTGAATCCTGCAGGAGAAAACAATTAGTCATCTTTTATACTTCATAAATCTATGCAGAGTTAAAACATATTTATTATGTTATGTAATATCTTGAATATAATTGAGATTAGATAATAAATACATTTTTTAAGAGGTAAAATTTTGAAAGTTTTGTACTGATGGTTGACTTTTTTAGGGCATAACATTTTGAAATAGAAACTTCAGTTCAAATTTTCATTTTCTTTCCCCTTGTATTTAGTCAATATTAAAATATAAAGTATTAGTAGTGGTTATATGGAACACAAAAACAATGTTTATGAAAGTTACAACCAATAAATAAAATGTCTTATTATTTTGGTAATTAATGTACTTTTAAACCAAGAAAATAGGAAATATCAGGACAGAAAATCAAGAAACAAAGTTCAATATAGACTGACATAAAAAAATGTATAAATGAAGTTTTGTTAAGTCAATATAAAGTATATTATTCTGAAATCGTGACAATTAGATATTTGGGTAAATTAAGTATAGTTTGGTCTTACAGTGCACATAACATAACTTCAATAGGATTGAAGTGTTCACAAGAAAAATAATCAGTAAGAAGAAACAAAGAGAAAAATTAAGTGTAGATGTGGAATAAGAGAGTACGTACTACAGGCCCTTCAGAACCCCAAAGCAAAAGGCAATAGAATTATTTGTGTGTGTGTGTGTGTGTGTGACAGAGAGAGACATAGACAGGGGAGGGAGAGAGACAGAGAATCTCTGCTCTGTCACCTGGGCTAGAGTGCATACAGTGGCATCATCATCACTCACAGCGACCTTAAACTCCCGGCCTTAAGTAATACCTCTACCTCAGCCTCTAGAGCAGCTGGGACTATATACAAACCCATGTTATCACACCCAGCTAATTATCTTATCTTATCTTATCTTATCTTAACTTATTTTACAAGTGGGGTCTTATTCTTACTCAGGTAGGTCTTAAACTCCTGACGTGAAGTGATCCTCCTACCTATTTCCCAGAGTGCTAGGATTATAGGGACAAGTCACCATGTTCAGCCAGAAATATTCTTATTTTCAGAATTTCATTTCTTTTTTGTTGCTAGAACTTCTTAGCCACCATCAGATTGACATATCTTTAGTTGACAATACAAATTTATATATAACCTAAAACTAAATAGAATGATACTTATAAAGGTCAAATAGATGATGCTAATACTTTGGAAATACTTTGGAAAACAGGAATGTGCCCTTAACAACTATTTCTTACGTATCTACTATGCGCCAAACATAGTTACCTGTAGTAGGAATAGGGCAGTACTAAAGAGGAAAAGCCTTGCTGCCATGGTACAGACATTTCGGGGATAAAATGGGGGAGAGAAAAGAAAAATACATATTCAAATACGTAAATCTATATTGAATGTCAGAACATCCATTATGCTATAAAGAAAAATAAACTATCTTAAGAAATAGGGATGTTGATCCAAGTACATATGTCTGGTTAGATAACTTTGGCCTCTAGTCTAGGAGAAAAAAGTTGCAGCTGACAGAGAATATTTTGCAAAGCACTCTGTATTTTAAAATGATCACCAAAGAACTGAGTAATAGCTTGGTGATCTATCTCTCTATTGATTGATCAATAGATTGGTTGTTCTTTATCTATTAAGTAGAAGAAAGAATCTCAGATTCCATTAGAACACACCCAACTCAGAAGTTTCACGATTCCCAGCCCATGTATACCTTTTGCAAAATTGTCTTCCTAACAGTAAGTAGTAGCTGATTTCCAAGTTTATTCCAGAAACCAGCGATGAGACAGTGCTCAGCTGATTTGTCATTAGGAACTGGAATCACTCATTACTAGCATAGGGTGCGAGCACTACAACTCAGGCCTTCATTATTTGGAGTGAGGAGCATCAAGGATTTCCAGGAAGTAATTTTAAGAATTGAAATATTTCAATATTTAAATCAACAGACAGAACCTTACCTGTGAGCACACAGGGGCCTACCTATGTATAGCTCACAATTTCTCCTAAGGTTAACATGGACCCCTTAGAAATAAGGCAATGAGCATAGAGCTGATTATTTGATCCTTAGCATAACTAGCATGTAAGTGGCACAACCCTCTCCCACATGTACAGTCTAATGCACACCTTTGACTGTAATTGTGGCACAATTTCAAGACATACTTGTTTCAAACTTTCCATTGCTTTGTATTTCCCTACATGATTTTTTTTTTCTTTTCCAGAAATGAAAAGCTACCAGTAGAAAAGAAATAACAAAGTTCACAGTGGAACTAAACAAAATAGAACCACAAATATACAGGTATGGACAACAACAAAGACAATACTTTATTCATTGAAAAGATAAACCAAATTGATAGACCACTGGCTACATTAACCAGAAATAGAAGAGATGTAACACACATGAACTAAATCATAATGAAAAAGAAAACATTACAACTGCTTTCACAGAAACGCAAAATATCTTTTGTGACTACTATGAAAACTCCTGCGCACACAAAGTAGAGAGCCTGGGAGAAATGTATCAGTGTTTGGAAGTATACAACCTCCCATCCCTAAATCCGAAGAGAAATACTGAACAGACCAAGCACTGAGATCAAACAGTAATACACAAATTTCCCAGCAACGACAAAGCACCATTTCACATAGAGTCACAAATTCTACCAGACAAAGAGGAACTGGTATCCATTATACTGGAAATGGTAAAAAATATTGAGGAGGGAAGGCTCCCTAACTCATTTCACAAAGCCAGTATCACAGTATCACCTTGATATCAAAGCCAGGAAGGTGCATAAATAAAAATAATATAGGCAAGCATTCCTTGTGAATGTATATACAAAAATATTCAACAAAATATGCTCAAACTAAATGAAACCACACATTAAAAAGATAATTAACCTTGAACAAGTGGATTTCTTCCCAGGGAAGCAAGCAAGGATGGTTCAACATATGCAAACCAATAAACGCGATTTATCACATAAACAAGAAGAAAACAAAGATCATATGATCACCGCAATAGATTCAGAAAAAGCATTCAATGAAGTCCTGTACCTTCTTTTTTTTTTTTTTTTTTTCTGAGACAGAGCCTCAAGCTGTCCCCCTGGGTAGAGTGCTGTGGCATCATAGCTTACAGCATCCTCCAACTCCTGGGCTCACGGGAGTCTCCTGCCTCTGCCTCCCAAGTAGCTGGAACCACAGGTGCCCGCCACAACACCCAGTTGTTTGGTGGAACCCGGCTGGATTCGAACCTGCCAGCTCAGGTGTATGTGGCTGGCGTCTTAGCCGCTTGAGCCACAGTCGCCAAGCTGAAATCTTGTACCTTCTTATGATGAAGGTCCTCGACATACGAGGCACAGAAGGAACATATTTCAAAATAAAAAAGCTCCTGGAACAATGAAGTACACTCCTAATTAGTGAGGGACATGTTAGAAAATACACACGCTGTTGTATAAAAATGTTTTCTCACTTATATCATTCAGTTTCAAAATTATCCATGTAATTATGCATTTTACTTCATTTCAATTCATTCCCCCAATTTATAGGCTTATTATACAGTCACAAAAACTATTTACAGATTGTCCATAAATACTAACAAAAAATATAATTTTTTGTGGTACCATGATAAAACAATGGTAGAATCCTTTGTTATGATTTTTTAATTGTGTTTCTGAGAGCAAGGCCAAATTAAAGTAAGTGATTACACTTTTATTTTTTAAGATCACAACCTTCCTTTAAGTTTCTATAAGGAATATAATATATTTGAAGATCTTGGCTGAAGTAAGCTATTCTTCCAAACTTCTGACCTCATCCGTCACAAATTCCTTTCAAAACTATCCCTCAAATATTCACTCATTAAATTTTTTAATCATGCTTCTAACTGAATTTAAATAACATAAAGGATAAATCCACAATGTGAATATAGGTTTCTTTCTTTTTTTTTTTTTTTAAGACAGAGTCACTCTCACTCAGTCACCCTGGGATTGAGGATCCTGGCATCACAGCTCACAGCAACCTCATACTCTTGGGTTCAAGTGATTCTCTTCCCTCGGCCTCCCAAGTAACTGAAATTACAGGCACCTGCCACATTGCCCGGCCAGTTTTCCTATTTTTAGTAGAGATAGGGTCTTGCTCTTGCGCAGGCTGGTCTTGAACTCTTGAACTCAGGAAATTCAACTGCCTTGTTCTTCCAGAGTGCTGGGATTACAAATGTGAGCCACCACAGCCCGGTGATAGGTTTTGGTAAATTAAAACTGCACATAAATTTGGATATCCCATGTTCTATATATCTAACATTATAGGAAACCAAGTAATTAATGATCAAATTTATAATGCCTTTTATGCATATAATTTTAATTTTTAAATTTAAAAATCATTTTAATTACTTTAATGCAAGTTAATTACATTTCAGTATACTGCCAATTCCTATGATATTAAACTTAGTAATTATTATTGTTACAAACTTTATGCCCAATGTCACTACTATTATTCACGGAGAGTACTCAAACACACTCACACTAATTCTGAAGCTATAGCAACAAGCTGGCTGTTGGTTTTTCATCCAAAGATCTCAGAAGTCAGTTAGTAATCAAAGTAAATTCCAGATGTACTTGACCTTAGGATTCATACAAGGTAAAGTGCTAGTCAATTTTTAAAATTTTGGCTTCTAAAACCCAGAGTAGAGAAACTAGGTAAGCTATTTCAAAACTCTTAACTAATGGGAATTTTTAGGCATCGATAATGTATTACTTAGCATCAGAAACTAATAAAGATTGTGGTACTTGAACATTGTTATATACAATACATACATATATGTATTTTTTGCACCAGCCCTAGCATATATATTTAGATAGATAGATAGATAATTTGTATAGCATTGTTGGAGCCAGAAAGTTGGTGGAAGTGGAAGGAATTTTAAGAAGCCCATGAAAGTCTAAATATCCTTGAACAAATTGTTAGAAAACGGAATATGGAAGATGCTATCAGGGAGGATTCAGAAGAAAGTGAGGGATGTTACTGAAAAATGGAAAAAGGAAGACAGATTGGCATTATAAGGTTATGTGGGAGTCAGAGATTTTAATTGATGAAAGTGGATGTATAGTTAATGGTCGAACAACATGGGTTTGAACCACATGGGCTCTTCCTCTTCCTCCTCAGACTACTTGCCATCAGGATAGAGAGAATATAAATGATATAAATTCTACTAATGATCCATTTGCACTAACGAATAGTAATTTTTTTTATCTTCAGTATGGTTTTGTTTTTCTGTTTTGAGACAGGTGTTGCTCAGTTGCCTGGATAGAGTACAGTGACATCATCATGGCCACTGCAACTGCAAACTCCTGGACTCAAATGAACCTCCTTCCACAGGCTCCCAAATAGTTGGGACCATGGGCATAAACCACCATGCTCAGTTACACTTTATATTTTTTGTAAAGATGAGGTCTCACCACATTGCCTAGCTGATATCAAATTCCTGGCCTCAAGTGATCATTGATCCTCAGCCTCCCAAAGTGTTGAGATTTACACGCATGACACACCACAACTCCTGGCATTCTTTTGGATGATTCTCTTAATAACATTTTATTTTCTCTATTTTAATTTATTGTAATAATATAGTACATGACATATATATAAACATTAAAATGTATTAGTCAACTGTTCCATGTTATCTGTAAGGCTTTTTGTCAAAGTGGGGTATTAATAGTTAAGTTCTTAGAGAGTCAGAATTTATACATAAATTTTCAACTGCATGCAGAGTCAGCATCCCTAAGTCCCATGTTGTTCAAGGTTCAACTATAAAGTTGACTGCCAAGAATGTTGCCTGGTTTCTCCTTCATGTTTATAAGAAAATGTGAAGGAAGAGAGAGAGATTGATAAATCAACAAAAAAAGAGAAAAAAGAACTCGATTTTGAAAATTATTGGCCTCTCCAGAATGCAAAAGATGGCTGCCAAAAATTAAAAAAGGTAGAGGTTGTGACTGCAAAACTCTACTCACAATCTTACAAATATCAAAATAAATAAATAAATAAATAAATAAATAAGAATAATTAGTCAAGCTAAGTCACTTTCAGAAATTAAGGGTTTACAAATTTTCTTGACTAAGAGTCATTAGCCTTTTATCCAGGCCTGGAAACACAAGAACATTCAACATTTCACAACTGTAATGGGCCAGTTATTCCTGTTTATCTTCCATTTTTCTGGTTTGAACCATATTTTTTATAAGCATTATCCTATACCTGCCCCACCAATGTAAAATGAGAATGCTGTGAACCAGTAACTTGTCACTTGATTTTTATGGGTTCATGGATGGAGAGTTGTGCCCAAGGAGCTCTACTTACTGGATTATGATTAGGCTTCTGATATACACCTGGGCTTGATTTAGATTTTAGACTTTGAGTTGATGAGATATGGATGAGATTCTGGATTTTGTGTTGTAATGGGATGGGAGTTTGGATAATCCTAAAAGGGGTAAGCATATGTTGCATTTCAGAAGGAAACAAATACTTCCAATCCTATGGTTACCATATTCCCATCTCTTACTGTACAGGCACCATGTAATAATGTTACCTCGAGTGTGGACCAAACTTAAAAATATCGTGGGATAGTCTAGTCCAGTGGTTCTCTGTTCTTCACGTTGTGGTGACCCCCAACCATAAAATTATTTTCATTGCTACTTCATCACTATAATTTTGCTACTGTTATGAATCATAATGTAAATATCTGATATGCAGATGTATTTTTGTTGCTGTTAATAGGTCATTACCCACAGGTTGAGAGCCACTAGTCTAGTCTATCTTTGAGTATGTGATAACACTCTGTCATTGCAGGCTGGTTCTCCTATTGGCTTTGTAGAAGTTAGATATTGTTTATTAAGAACTAAGGAGTTCTTGAAGCCAAAAGAGACATCTGGTTGATAACCAGGAAGAACATGCAGAACATGGCACAACAACTACAAAAACCTAAATTCCTTTAACAAATTGAATGGCCTTGGAGAATACCTTGACATTCAGATGTGAAGATAACCTTTGCCCAAACACTGTTCAGTCTTGTGAGAACTTGTTAACTCAGTCTTTGTAGCCTGATTCATAAAAACTATGAGATAAATGCATAGTTTGTTAACTGATTAAGTTTGGGCTAATTTGTCCTACATCAATAGATAACTAAAAAATCCACCCTTAAAATATTTAGAATCAGTGAATTCCTTTCTGGTTTAAATAGCTAAATAGGAATGCATTATTTCACTAATCCCCAATTTTATTTTTTTGTTGTACAAATTTTATTTCATTTTATTTATTTATTCATTTATTTTTCATTAAATCATAGCTGTGTGCATTAATGCAGTCATGGGGTACAGTGTGGCATTTTCATGTACAATTTGAAATATTTTCATCAAACTGGTTAACATAGCCTTCATGTCATTTTCTTAGTTATTATATTAAGACATTTATATTCTACACTTAGAAAGATTCACTTGTACCCTTATAAGATAAACCATAGAGGTGATCCCTCCAATCACCCTCCCTCTACCCATCCACCCCCCTGCCCCCTCCTCATATTCTTAGGCTATAATTAGGATATAGCTTTCATATGAAAGCTATAAATTAGTTTCATAATAGGGCTGTGTACATTGGATACTTTTTCTTCCATTCTTGAGATACTTTGCTAAGAAGAACATTTTTCACTTCCATCCATGTAAACATGAAGGAGATAAAGTCTCCATCTTTCTTCATGGTTGCATAGTATTCCATGGTGTACATGGAGCAAACTATTCCAAATTATTTTCCCCGTTTAGAATATTTTTCAAAACCAGTGATAACCCATAACTTATAATGATTTATATAGCAGATTATTTCTGACTTTTTTTTTTGAGAAAGAGTCTCATTTTGTCACCCACAGTAGAGTGCAGTGGCATCCTAGCTCACAATAACCTCAAACTCTTAGGCTTAAGCCATTTTCTTGCCTCAGCCTTCTGAGTAGCTGGGACTACAAGCACCCACCACAACTCCCAGCTATATTTTGGTTGCAGTTGTCATTGTTGTTTTAGCAGGCCAAGTTTGAACCTGCCAGCCTCGGTGTATATGGCAGGTGCCTACTCACTGAGCTATGGGTGCTGAGCCTATTTCTGACTTATTAAAAATGAAGTTTGAGGCTCAGGCAGGGGAATCACTTGAGCTCAAGAGTTCAAGACCAGGCTGGGTGTGGTGGCTCATGCTTGTAATCCTAACATCTGTGAGGCCAAGGCTGGAGGACTGCTTGTGCTCCGGAGTTCAAGGACAGCCTGATCAAGATCAAGAACCCATCTCTATTAAAAACAGAAAAATTAGCCACTTGTCATGGCAGGTACCTATAATCCCAGCTACCTAGAGGTTAAAGCAACAGGATCACTTGAGCCCCAGAGTCTGAGGTTGCTATGAACTATGATGCCACGACACTCTACCCTGGGTGACAGAGTGAGACTCTGTCTTCAAAAAAAAAAAAAGGTTCAAAACCAGCCTGAGCAACAAAGAGACCCTGTTTCTATTAAAAAGTAGAAAAATTAGCCGAGCATTATGGTTGGTGCCTGTAGTCCTAGCTACTCAGGAGGCTGAGGCAGGATAATCACTTGAACCCAGGAGTTTGAGGTTGCTGTGAGCTAGGCTGATGCCATTGCCCTCTACCCTGGACAACAGAGTAAGACTGTCTCAAAAAAAGAGAGACAGGTTTGTGAAATTTTAAATAACATTGCAAATGCTTGTAATATGAGTGAAATATTAACATGTGAGTACTATAAAAGTTTTAAGACAGATGGTGTGACGGTCCAGTATTTAATTTCCAAAAAACACAGTCGAGATAGCATCCTCATTCACGGGTGCAAGTTTCAACTTGACTCGGCATATGGGTGTTCCTGGGAAGGCTTCATTTATTTCTGTCCACTCAATTTTTATGTTCCACAACAAATGCATTTAAAGAGAACTGGGAAAAATTCTACCAAAATGTTAATAGGAATATCTCTCAGTGATGGCAGTATGTGTGATTATTCCATAGTAGGCATGTTTTGCTTTTTTATATATTATTTATCAGAAAAAAAAAAGGAAAAATCATCTGACTTGAGTAAGCAAAGTAAAATAAACCTTTTGTGGAATTACTTAATGAGACATAAAGACATTGAAAATTATTGGTTTGATAATTTAGGAAGGCAGCTGAATTTGTTCACAGTGATTGGATGGTTCCTCCTAACTCATTTCAAAGGTAATTTCCTTATTGGTTCGGTGTCCCTGACTATTTTTTCAACCTGAGTTTAGAAATGCTTACTTTTGGTGGTGCCTGTGGTCCAAGGAGTAGGGTGCTGCCCCAAATGCTGGAGGTGGTGGGTTCAGGCCCAGCCCCAGCCAAATACTGCAAAAAAAAAAAAAAAAAAGGGGGAAAGAAAGAAATGCTTACTTTTAGGTAGGTGTGACTATCTGCAAATAAGCTAATTTTTAAATTTATATGAAAAGGAATGTGTATATGAAAGTTCTTTGAAAAATATGAAAAAATACCCCAAAGCAAGCACTATATAATCAGTTCTTTGTGTAACTTATGGTTTTTATTGACAAGGATCATTATCATTGTGTACAGGAGCAAAGACTTCCCTGTGGTGTGCAGTTGTGGTCAGTTTGTAGAAACCATCTGGGATGTGACTGTGTCTTAGATTCACAGTTTACTTTTGCAGAAAGTCCAAGATAAAACTGAGAAAGGTACAGTGTAGAGTCTGGCTAAGGCCAGCCTAAGGCATCATTAATCTAATAAATGCTTGTTGAGAAGTTTAACAGCAGGCAACTGTGCCTTGAGGATCCAAGGTACAGAATGATAATCCCTTGCCTGAGCCCAGCATGTACTTTCGAAAATACTACTCACCTAATGCTCTCAGCCACCCCATGAAATAGATGAAATCCCTATGTTTCAGAGGAAGTTACATCATTTTCTTCATGTCATATAGCTTATGGGTAGAAGAGCCAGGACTGAAACTCAGGTTCTCTGGTCCCAACTCCAGTGCTGTATGCAGTGGCTGCCTCTCAGAAAGACAGTCCCTACCATCAGGGCCATGCAGTCTACTGGGGAAACACACACACCAGTGCAGAGTTGTATTTATCAGGCAAACAAAGCAAAGGAGAAATTAAGAGGAAGGTGATTAACTTCTTTCTGGCCACACCCTTAGTCCTAAGAACAATCACCTCCTTATTTGTACCATATTTATTCAAATGCAATATGGCTTTTGTTGGTGCTCCCCAAAAGGTGGTCACCTTCTCTTTGCAAGCCTCATTCCTTCTTTCTCTAACAGTCCTTTTTCTCTTGTTCAGTATTATGACCACCCACCACTTGAATTGCATCTCTATTACATTGATTTCCCTGTGTTTAAAAGTGTATCTTAGCGTTTTTATTCCTTATATCTGTATTAGTCTCCTCTGATTGATCATCTTCCTGAGCTCGCTCTCTCCACATCTCTTCCTACCACTTCATTTCTCCTTTTATTCTTCCAGCTCTATCTCTGCTTCAGCTGTCCCTAATGCAGAAAGGAGGTGTGGTTCTAAACAAAATACTTTTATAGAACAGAGTTGCATTATTATTCTGTTAGCATTTGTAAAGTAGATGAATGTCCATGATGTGTGTGGAAAATCGATGAAAATAATTAAAAATAAAGTAGATGAGTAGGTGGAGGCCTCCAAGTTCTCTTTGAATCCTGGAGCTCAGTATGAAGATGTTTTATGTGTGAATCTCAATTAACTATTTCTACAGATGTACTTTCTTGGATAGGAAGATGTCCTTGATCAAGCATAGTAGCCTATACCTTATATTATCTTTTTTTTAGATAGAGTCTATGTTGCCCCAGGTAGAGTGCCATGATGTCACAGCTCACAGCAACCTCAAATTCTTGGGCTTAAGCGATTCTCTTGCCTCAGGCTCCCAAGTAACTGGGCCTACAGGCAACCGCCACAACACCCAGATATTTTTCTGTTGCAGTTGTCACTGTTGTTTGGCAGGCCCGTGCTAGATTTGAACCTACTAGCTCTGGTGCACGTGGCTGGTGCCCTAGCCATTGAGCTACAGGCGCTGAGCCTACGTTACATAACTTAATTGCATTCAACTAAGAATTCTTAAATTATGGCTCGGCGCCTGTGGCTCAATCGGCTACGGCGCCAGCCACGTACACCTAAGGTGGCGGGTTCGAATCCCCAGCCCTGGCCTGCCAAACAACAATGATGGCTGCAGCCAAAAAATGGCCGGCCGTTGTGGCTGGCGCCTGTGGTCCCAGCTACTTGGGAGGCGGAGGCAGGAGACTCGCTTAAGCCTAAGAGTTTGAGGTTGCTGTGAGCTGTGATGCGACAGCACTCTACCAAGGGCGACATAGTGAAACTCTGTCTCAAAAAGAAATTTTTTTTTCATGGCATACCTAAGATCCTCTCATGGCACAGCCATGTGCCACGGCATACTAGTTGAAAATCACTGGTCTAGAGGAAGGGGAATAGAAGACCAACAAGCATGATCACATACCTTAACGGCACAAGAATCCCTCTACAGCCTTCTAAAAGTGGGACCTTTAGAAATTCCCTGTTTAAGGGGTAAGACTCTGAATTTAGTAAGTCAGTCTTATCTTGGCATCCACTAACCCAAACTTCATTCTTGAAATCCACACAAGAAGCTTAATTACAAAGTCCTTAAAGCCCAACCCTACAAGATGATATCACCTTGGAATATGAATCAGGAGCCCTGGCTTCTGTCACTTTATAGGGTGGCAAGGCAGTTTACTGTCCTGAACTTACGTTTCTTTAACTGTAAAATGAAAACAATGATATGTTCAGCCTATCGCATTGGACTATTTTAAGAACCAAATGATTCATGTGAAAGTGCTTTGAAAATTTATAAAGTTACATGTATATATAAAATGGTGTTAACAGCAGTATCATTGCCCCAGAAACTCCACCCCACACCTTTATATATTTATGAGCAGTTAGGAACGGTGGTTATGATGAAAAACTATATTGTGAAAAATTATTACTCTCTCCCTGCTTTTTTTTTGAGACAAAGTCTCACTATGTTGCCCTCAGTAGAGTGCCGTGGCCTCACAGCTCACAGCCACCTCAAACTCTTTGGGCTTAAGCGATTCTCTTGCTTCAGCCTCCTGAGTAGCTGGAACTATAGGTGCCTGCCACAATGCCTGGCTACTCTTGTTGTTGTTGTTGTAGTTGTCATTGTTTTTTGGCAGGCCTGGGTTGGGTTCGAACCCGCCAGCCCCAGTGTATGTGGCTGGCACCCTAACCACGGTGCCGAGCCAACTCTTTCTCCGCTTATCAAGTTTGAAGGCAGTACAATCATTAAGCACATTGACTTTAAGTTGGAAAAGTACTGAGTTCAAATCCCAATTCTGCCACCAGCAACCTGACCCTGTGCAATTTTTTAATTGCTCTGGTCTGGGTATCATTTTGCTGATACACACACACACACACACACACGCACGCAAACACACCAGCACACATACACAGACACAGTGATTATAACAGGTTTATTGTGAAACAATGCATATAAAATGTTTGATATAGCAGGTTAACATGGTGTCTCACACCTGTAATCTTAACACTTTGGGAGGCAGAGGCAGGTGGACTGCCTGAGCTCAGGAGTTCAAGACCAGCCTGAGCTAAATCAAGACCCTGTCTCTACTAAAAATAGAAAAATTATGGCGGTGCCTGTGGCTCAAAGGAGTAGGGCACCGGCCCATATGCTGGAGATGGTGGGTTCAAACCCAGCCCTAACCAAAAACTGCAAAAAAAAAAAAAAAAAAAAAAAGAAAGAAAGAAAAATTAGCCAGGTGTCACGGTTACTCAGGAGGTTGAGGCAAGAGGATCACTTGAACCCAAGAGTTTGAGGGTGCTGTGAGCTCTGAGGCCATGGCATTAAAACCTAGGGCGACTGAGTGAGAATCAGTCTATCTCAAAACAAAAAAAAGTTTGATCTAGTGCCTAGCATATAAAGTACTTAGACATTATCTTTAAAAAGTAACCATTGGGGCTCGGCGCCTGTGGCTTAAGTGGCTAAGGTGCCAGCCACATACACCTAAGGTGGCAGGTTCGAATCCAGCCCGGGCCTGCCAAAACAACAATGGCAGCTGCAACCAAAAAATAGCCGGGCGTTGTGGTGGCCACCTGTGGTCCCAGCTACTTGGGAGGCTGAGGCAGGAGACTCACTTGAGCCCAGGAGTTGGAGGTTGCTGTGAGCTGTGATGCTACAGCACTCTACCCAGGGGGATAGCTTGAGGCTCTGTCTCAAAAAAAAAAAGTACCATTGGGTGGCACCTGTGGCTCAAGGAGTAGGGCAGTGGCCCCATATACCAGGGGGTAGTGGGTTCAAGCCTGGCCCTGGCCAAAACTGCAAGAAAAAAAAAAAGTATCAACCGTTGGCCAGGCACAGTGTTTCACACCTATAATCCTTGTACTCTGGGAGGCCGAGGCAGGTGGATTGCTTGTGCTCACAGAGCCCGAGCAAGAGTGAGACCCTAGGGTGGCGCCTGTGGCTCAAAGAAGTAGGGAATAGACCCCATATGCTGGAAGTGGTGGGTTCAAACCTAGCTCCATCCAAAAACTGCAAGAAAAAAAAAAGAGTGAGACCCTGTCTTTAAAACTAGCTGGGTATTATGGTGGGCACCTGTAGCCCCAGATACTTGAGAAGCTGAGGCAAGAGAACTGCTTGAGCCCAAGAGTTTGAGGTTGCTGGGAGCTATGAAGCCTTAGCACTCTACTGAGGGTGACAAAATAAGACTCTGTCTCAAAAAAAAAAAAAAAAGTATCAACCATTTATTGAACCCTTGCTATATGCCAGGCCTAACTTGGCATACAAAATGAAGACATAGTCCTTGTTTCAAAGAACTAACACTCTGGTGGAAAAACATACATATAAATAAAAAACAACAGGCTCACTCCTCAGACACAGAGGCAGATTAGAAAATTAATTTAGAAATTTGTCTGGAAAAGACAGAGAAACATTAGAAGAACAAAACATTTGATTCGAGACCTTTGAAGGGCAAGCATAAGTTTGTGTAAAGAAAGCGTGGTGCTTTTTTATTTGGCTTTATCATTGCATTGACCCACAAGAGGTTTAGTTACAGGAGGTTCATGTTTATGCCTGTTAGTTTTACGATGATTCGACCTAAACATTCTGGTGACTTCCCTGAGGGTGGTATTGGAAACTGCTTTTACTTGCTGTTTTTTATACATGAAATATCTATTGTTTTGTTCTCATAAAGATGCCCAGAAAACTGTTCAAACAACTTCTTGGGTAAGGGCTAGATGAGTTCCCACCACTTAAAAGTGCCAGTATACTTAGTGCAAGCTACTGATCCCTTTAAGGAGGAAAGGCAGGGAGGGCTTGTAAGCACTTGTCATTCTCTGGAAAAGCTGGAGCTGGAAGTGACTATGATAAATGGGTAGGCAATACAAAGTGGAACGCACAAAGACTTGTTCTTCTGGAAAGAATGGGAAGTGTAAAGAGAGCTGTTTTTGTCCACAAGCAAATGTGAAAATACAGAGAGCTCTGCATTCACCAGATACATTGGTACCAAATTGAAGTGTCTTTCTCAGTTCAACCATCAAGGTGGTTAGCAGTGGATTTGGTAGTTAGAGATTGTTGCCTTAAGTGGATGAAATGTCAGACTTTTCTTTGGGCTATCTACTACCTTAATGTTGGCTAAGTCCTTCATCTTAACAAAACATAAAGGAAGATGATAAAGCCTGTATTTGCTCAAAAAGCTCACAACCTCATTGATAATTATAATAATATTAAAGGAAAACTATTTTATTTTTATTTTTTTTGAGATGGAGCCTCAAGCTATCCCCCTGGGTAGATGGCATCACAGCTCATAGCAACCTCCAACTCCTGGGCTCAAGTGAGTCTCCTGCTTCTGCCTCCCAAGTAGCTGGGACCACAGGCGCCCGCCACAACGCCCGGCCATTTTTTGGTTGCAGCCATCATTGTTGTTTGGCGGGCCTAGGCTGGGGATTCCAACCTGCCACCTTAGGTGTATGTGGCTGGCGCCTTAGCCAATTGAGCCACAGGCGCCGAGCCGGAAAACTATTTTTTAAACCTAAAAAACATTTTCAGACTCAGTAATTTAATACAAATTGAATTAAGGTTGTGTTCACTGTTTCTATACCAGTGACTGCCATGTTCAAGTTCATTTAATTGCCAACAGAAATCATCTGCCACTTCATAAAAGTCATAGAATCCTGGCGGCCCCTGTGGCTCAGTGGGTAGGGCACCGGCCCCACATACCAAGGGTGGTGGGTTCAAACCCAGCCCTGGCCAAACTACAACAAAAAAAGTAGCCTGGCATTGTGATGGGTGCCTGTAGTCCCAATTACTTGAGAGGCTGAGGCAAGAGAATCGCCTAAGCCCAGGAAATGGAGGTTCCTGTAAGCTGTGACGCCAAACCACTCTACCCACGCCCCCCCCCCCAAAAAAAGTCATAGAATCCTAAGAGTTAGACTATAAGATAAAGAGCTTGTAATCCATTCTTCTCCTCCCTTTCACATATAAGGAAATAGTGGCCCAGAGAGGCTGAGCTCTGCTGTTGGACATAGACTTCATTTGGGACTTTGGTCAGAATTTTGCATGATGGTGACTCGAACACACCCATAGTACCTTTCAACGGTAGTAGACATAGACATAAATGAATTGTGTACTCCCCCCCACCCAGTGTAACTGATGCTGAGTGAACATGAAACAGATTCCAATCCATTCAGGTTTAGGACACCTGTCCCAAGAACTTATTAAGGACACACTGTTAACAACAAAACAGTCATGAAACCTCTGGATAGTATCTTGATCCAAAGCCAAGAGGCAGGACCACAGAAAGTGTAGGCTGAATAGTCCACCTCATGATATGGATGGAGAGAGGAGCTGTTGGATTCTGTGGCATCATTTAATGCTTTCTGAGAAATTCCCCCTCTGGAGAAACTGCAGCAGTTGGTGGGACAAGGATATCTTTGACCTGCAGAAAGACCAAGTCCTTAAGACTCTGATTTGGAAGGTCCATGAAGCCAGGCGGGCAGACAGCCACAAGCCCAGGCCTTTCTTTCCTCCAACACGGATGCCCACCGCACCCTTCGCACTGGGCAGTGCTGCTGCCCAGTGAGTCGCCCCACCTCGGTGTAGGGGGTTTCTACCTTTCCCTGCAGCTCCCCTCCCACCCTCCCGTTTGTCTCGGGCTCTGGAGAGGCGGCCCGTGGGGGAGGGGAGGCGTCGCGGTGACGGAACAGAAGCCGGGGGAGCCAGGGCCCTTCCCGCCACTGCCTCGGTCCGCGGCCGCTAGTCCCGGACGCAGCCCCCGCGGACTCGGAACCCGTCGCTCAGCCGCGCGCGCCGTGGCACGGGCCGGGCCGACTGCTCGCCACCGCCCACCGCGGCCGGACTGGGGAACCCGGGGAACCCTCGGGGCCCGGGGGCAGCAGCGGCGAGACCCCGCCCCGCCCGGCCGCCCGGCGCCTATCGCGGTCGCAGGGCCTGGTCACGCGGAGAGAGCTGCGGGCTCCGGGCCAGCGCCGCGCGGCTGCCGGAGTCGCTGCCGGCCAGGCGGGGGCGGAGGGCGGAGGGCGGAGGTAGAAATAGGGACCAGCCGGCCGCGCCAGTCCCGCAGCCGCGCGGAGCCGAGCTGAGCCAAGCCGAGCCAGGCGGCCGCACCCGGAGCACCCATGCTGCTGACGCTGGCGGGGGGCTCGCTCTTCTTCCCGGGGCTTTTCGCGCTCTGCACCTGGGCGCTGCGCCGCTCGCGGCCGGAATGGACCTACTCCGACTGCGTGATGATCAGCACCAGGTACTGGGCGCGGCCGGGCCCCCAGCCGAGGCCCGGGGAGCTGCCCGCCCCACCCGGCGCCCACACCCGCCCGCGCCCGCCCCTGAGCTCGGCGGAGGGCGGAAAAGGGGGGCGACAGGAAGCGAGGGGGCTGCCTCCAGCCCTTCCTCACCCTGCTCTGTCTCGGCGGAGATTGGAGCTTTCCGGAGACCCTTTGCGTCCTCACCTGGCGGGAGAAGGGAGCAGCGGGAGGGCTGCCCGTGCGGGCGAGGATGGGGAAGGAGTGTACATTTCTCCAGCCTGCTACCCACATCTGCCCACCTCTGTGAGGGGTCAGCAGCGCAGTGGCGGCGGCAGCCCTACCATTTTCCTCACCGCACTGGCAGCACAGGGTAAGTCAGGTTGAAGATTGGGCTCTGTGCAGTCCCCAGGACTGGATCGAGAGCGCTTTGTTTTTCTCCTCTTTGCCCCACATCAGGCTGGTTTCTTCAGTGCAGGCTGTGCTGGCCACCGGGTCGGGGATCATCATCGTGCGCTCCTGCAGCGACGTAATCAACAGCAGGTAACACCCAGTGCCAGGCGAAAGAAGTACAAATAACAGGGCTGAGGAACTTTTTGGAAGTCTCCACATGTTAGTGGCTCACAGGCACCTGTTTTTTTTTTTTTGTTTTTTTTACCAGCACATGCTGTTAGGTAGCTGACTGATGGGAGAACTTGGGCAGCTTAATTAGTCCTCCCTCTTCTTCTTCCAGTATCCCCAGTTTATGAGAAGGTAAACTGAAATGATAGAGACCAACAGAGTCTGTGTCTGATTTAAGGTGGTGAGAGGACAGTGGTGGTCCATTGATCCAAGCTCTTTATGAGATAGGTAAGTGTGAAAATGTTTAGAGGTGGGAGTGTGGCTGCTGGTTTTCAGTTGATCTCACTGAGTTCCCACTCTGGAGCTTTCGCTGGCCAATACATGTCCTTCTATTGGACAAATCCATCACCCCCTGGCCCTGCAAAAGCTGCTCTTGTGTTTCCTTTAGATTTGCTAAAGGTAGTGAAGGGATTTCTGATGATTTCAGAAAACTGACTTGTATGCGTATTGGAGCTCAGTCCAGAGACAGATCAGGAACTGTATGTCTGTCTGCCGTTTCAGTGAAACAAATCATAAATTAAGACCACAATGGTCTACTTTTGTGTAGTGCTTAGACCTGGGTGCTTTTGATTTTTTTTGTCTTTTTTTTTTCCCACCTGTCTTCTTAGAACCACTCTCACTTTCTCCTAGTTAAGTTGAAAAACCATAGTCAGACGCACTAGAAAAGCTGAGTGGCCTTTCCTCGTCCTTCTTTCACGATGGCTCTGTCATGTCCTGCTTGTCACCTCCTGAGACTGTAGTGTGAGGGGATCTTGAGTAGGGCATCTCGCTGTGGCTTGCAGTCTTTCTAGGAATTGATACTGCTGTCATGATTTTAGTCCTTTTCTTGTTGAAGCTAAGAGAAGATAGGCCAAGTGGCCATGATTGCATATACATACAAAGTGCTAACAGTATGTGCTTGTCTGGGTTCAATTCTTATTTTAATTGAGTATTTTCTGATCATGCAGCAAACACTGCCCCATTTGTTAGATCAAACTTGAAACCTGCAAAGATTAAATTAAGACAAATGTGGCTCCACAGCATGAGTTTTCTTGAGGGCAAGCAACCAACAAATCCCTGTGCATTTTAAGAAAAGCTATTTGCATATGGGTAACTTAAACAGTTCTACAACACCATAGCTATGTTTTCTCCAACCTGGTATGTTTTAGTGGGATGAGCATGGTGGGAAACTTAAGTTTGGTTTTGGTTTTTTTTTGTTTTGAGGCAGAGTCTCACTATGTGACTCTCAGTAGAGTGCAGTGGCATCACAGCTCACAGTAACCTCAAACTCTTGCGCTTAAGCGATTCTCTTGCTTCAGCCTCCCAAGAAGCTGGGACTGCAGGCGCCCGCCACAACGTCTGGCTTTTTTGTGTGTGTGTGGAGGAGTTTCACTATGTCACCCAGGGTAAAGTGCTATGGTGTCATAGCTCACAGCAACCTCAAACTCTTGGTCTCAGCCTCCTGAGTAGCTGGGACTACAGCCGGCTGCCGCAACACCCGACTACTTTTAGAGACAGGGTCTGGCTCTAGCTTAGGCTGGTCTCAAACTCCTGAGTTCAGGCACTCCACAGGCCTTGACACGCCTTGGCCTCCCAGAGTGCTAGGATTATAGGCGTGACCCACTGTGTCCAGCAGGTTTTGGGGTTCTTTTGGGGTTCTTTTGTGTGTCTTTATGCCTTAGATTCTGTTTCTAAAATAGAGATAGATATCACATTTCTGAGCCCTCAACTTCTTACTGGACATACAAGGATATTCTAAAGCATTGGTTCTCAACTTTCTTAATGCCGTGCGACCGACCCTTTAATAAAGTTCCTCATGTTGTGGTGACCCCCAACCATAAAATTATTTTCATTGCTACTTCATAACTGTAATTTTTGCTACTGTTATGAATCTTAATGTAAATATCTAATATTAGGCAACCCCTATGAAAGAGTTGTTTACCCCCCAAAGTGGTCGCAACCCACAGGTTGAGAACTGCTTCTCTAAAGGCACCTATGTCATCATCTTCTTTTTTTGTTTTTGAGACGGAGTCTTATTATGTCACCCTCAGTTGAGTACCATGGGGTCACTGCTCACAGCAACATCAAACTCTTGGGCTTAAGTGATTCTCTTGCCTCAGCCTCCTGAGTAGCTGGGACTATAGGCGCCCACCCAATGCCTGGCTGTTTTTTTGTTGCAGTTGTCATTGTTGTTTAGTAGGCCAAGGCCAGGTTGGAACCTGCCAGCCTTGGTGTATGTGGCAGGTGCCCTAACCACTGAGCTACAGGTGCCGAGCCCATCATCTTCTTTTTGAGACAGAGTCTCACTCTATCACCCTGGGTTGAGTGCCATGGTGTCATAGCTCACAATAACCTCAAACTCTTGGGCTCAGGCAATCCTCTTGTCTCAGCCTCTCAAGTAGCTGGGACTACAGGCACCCTCCATAATGCATGGCTATATATAATTTTAAAAAGGGCTTTCAGGCTCAGCACCTATTGCTCAATGGTTAAAGCACTGGCCACAGACACCCAGTTTGGCAGGATTGAACCTGGCCTGGGCCTGCTAAACAACAATGACAACTGCAACAAAAAAATAGCTGGGTGTTGTGGTGGGCACCTATAGTTCCAGCTACTCTGGAGGCTGAGACAAGAGAATGGCTTAAACCCAAGAGTTTGAGGTTGCTGTGAGGCCATGGCACTCTACGGAGGGTGACATAGTGAGACCCTGTCTCCAAAAAAAGAGGACTTTCAGGACCCATATACTATGTGCCCAAATATTTTTCTGTTTTTACCTTCTCATTTTATGCCTTCAAATGAATGTTTAGGCTCAGCGCCTGTGGCTGAATTGGCTAAGGCACCAGCCACGTATACCTAAGGTGGCGGGTTTGAATCCCCAGCCCAGGCCCGCCAAACAACAATGATGGCTGCAACCAAAAAATGGCCAAACGTTGTGGCGGGCGCCTGTGGTCCCAACTACTTGGGAGGCAAAGGCAGGAGACTCACTTGAGCCCAGGAGTTGGAGGTTGCTGTGAGCTGTGATGCCATGGCACTCTACCCAGGGGGATAGCTTGAGGCTCCGTCTCAAAA
>CAUYQV010091749.1:0-19527 GCA_963574575.1 Galagoides demidoff
CGTTTTAAAACAATAACTGAGAAAATGACATGAAGGCTGTGTTGACCAGTTTGATGGAAGTATTTCGGATTGCATGTGAAAACCCCACACTGTACCTCAGAAGTGCATTAATGTACATAGTTACCATTCAATAAAAAAAAATAAAAAAATAAAATAAAATAAAAATCATGACACTAGGGGAAAAGGGACAGATCTTACAAAATTCCAATTAATAGAAAATCATCGTTTGGCAAACACCACAGTAATAACTATTGCAGGTAAGAACCACTGATGGGTCCTAAATTTCATGACAGACAGCACATTAACTACGTGAACAAAGTTCTTTTTACAAGCAATAAGATATTGGCATGATGTACCTACTGAAATGAAACAGTGAGCCAAGCATAGCTTCATTTCTGTAGGATTTGTGCAAAACTCCACAACCTCAATCAGACAAACCCACACTGAGGTGTTGACTACAAAATAAATGGCCAGTACACTTTCAAAGTATCAAGGTCAGAATGACTAAGGAATTCTCCTAGTTTGAAGGGGATTAAGGAGACAGGATGACCAAATACAATGTGGATTTCTAGATTGAATCCTAGAACAGAAAGGACATTAGCGGGACAGTTATTCAAATATGATGAAGATCTATAAATTAGTTAATGGAATTGTATCAATATTAAAAATTTTTGGCTTTGATAACTATATTATGTAAGATGTTAATAACAGGGGAAGCTACATAAAGAGTTTCTTTATGTACTATTTTGCAACTTTTTTGTAAGCCTACCAAGCTTTACAACCTCCTCAGTTAATCTATAAATTTGTCTTTCAGGGTTAGTGAGTTGGATGATATCAAAACAAAGACTTAAGAAGCACAGCTAGGAAACAAATACATGTATCACAAAACATAACTGCTGCTGGTTCTTACCTGAGAGTCTCTGCCCTCTCACAAATACACTCCCATTTCTGCTCAACTTTGATTTGGAGTCTGATCCAGAACGTCCCAAGTTAAATATTGATTTCCATTTTTTTGATTTACTAGAAAGCTTTCTCCTAAAACAAATAAGAACCAAGGGGTTAGTTTGTTAACCAGTCATTTCAGTACTGACCATTTATTCTGTAGACTACACCTCAGCCTAGGTTTGTCTGATGAGGTTATAGGATTTTGCACAAATCCTACAGAAGCGGTGCTATGCTTGGCTCTTGGGTCCCATTGGTCAGTCTTATGTTGAAATAGAATATTCCAATTGTGTTCTTAGCTATGAACGGCTCTGATATTTTAGGAAAAACCCAAGTTGAGCCAGCTGGGGATGCCCTAGATGAACAAGCTTGGCTTTCAGGAGTCAGAGCAAACCAAGTTCCCCAGGGCAAGAGACAAAGGCTGGCTATTAAAGGCAGGGGTAGGGGCACACAGAGGGACCAGTGGGAGCCTCCAAGGTCACCTACAACCACACAGTTCTGAGATTTCTGGTAGAAATTTTAGCAAGCACTTTAGTCCTGGGTTTTCAAAGATACCATTTTTTTTTTTTTAATAAGATTAAACACTGAAGACCAGAGACCTTGGTCCCATTATGCTCCTTGCACTGTGGCCATGCTGCTGAACACCAAAGGTGAGGAGAGGGCTGGTGCAGACTCATGGACTGGAAAGGGTTGAATGAGCAAGCGGACCTGCAGAAGGATCTGGCCTGGTGTGTCTGGAGAGAGTGACAGGCTGCATGGTTGGCCAATGGTCACTCCCAAGCCAGGCAGAGGGAAGTTAGGCTTTTCCTCATACCCGGCTGCTTTGGGGGAAAGTTAGGGGGAAGGCTGGGTCAGAGGAGCCTGGCACCATCAGGGGTCAGGATGGAGACCTTGCCGTGTTGGGGCTCCACCCAGCCACTGGCCTTCATAAAGTTCCAGGAGAAACCCTGCAACTTGTAGGTCACACAAAAATCCTTTCTTTACAGGACTCTCCTAGAACCTCCTGATCCCAAGTCCAGAATGTTTTTATAATCAACCTGAGATAGCTCTGCAGTGCTCAGTGGTTTCTTTTGGAGCAGGCCTAGTTTTTTTCAAGTACTTGGCCTTGGCGAGTATTTTATAGGTGGCTTACTTTGGGGTATGGGGCACCTCTGAAAGCACAGAGAAAATGCATCTGATGGTCCTTCCAAGGAATTCTTTCTGATCCCTAGGTGAGAGTCTTACCTTCCAAGGATTTAGGGAGAGAAGTAGTGGGGTTTAGTCCTAACAAAGCACAACCCATGGATTCCAGGATATGGGGGTTACCTTACCAGGTGAGTTCCAGGTGCACCATTCTTACAGCATGCAGTGTCAGTGGTGCCCCTTATGGTTGGGCAAGATGGCAGCCTTGCAAGGGGTCCCTGTTTTTATACCTCTTTGACCAAACAGCAGGGATGATACCCTCCAATGAAAAGACTGCCTTTCAGCCCTTCCATTTACTGCCTAGAATTTGGGACTGATTCAAGGCCTGTCTCCTTCTACAGTGGGGTACCACTGAGGTGGTGCGTGAAGACCAGGAGTGCAGCAAAGGAAAAGTGAGAGAGGAAGAATGAAAATATCCCCCAAGGAGAATGGTGTTTGATTTGTTTTGAAGGGGAGGGAAGGCTCTGACAGGGTTGAAAGGAGGCAAGAAATCTGGGGCTGCCACTCGCCCTAGAATGGCAGCGTTTGTTCAGGTGTCCTCCATCATGAGACCCATCCTGATGCCTTTTGTAGCGGGTAGAGAGGTCTAGTTTTTGTTTTTAGTAAAATTCCTTTTATAAATGTCAAGCCTGTTTTGTTTAAAGAATAAGAAATTTCAGCAACGACTCATGACATGACCCCATGACTCTCCACACCCAACATGACGTTTGTGGTCCCCAGTGGGAGACCAGGGGCAGTGAGCAAAGGCCCTTGTGAGGGAGAGGCAGGGAGGCAGCCCCTTTCTCTTCTGGAGCATTTCCGCACAGCCCACCTAGATGCCCCTGCCTCAACCCATGCTGCCACCAGACAGTCTCTGTCTCCTCCTACCACACGTCTCCCAGAATTTAAAGGAACCCCTCTTACTTGTTGTCTGGCAACTCAAGGACAGTGTGGAAGAGGGTGCCCATGGGAGGGACAATCTCGGGTAGGCTGTTCTCTCTCCTTTCCTTCCGAGCGGGGTGGTTAGTAGCCAGGCTGCGGGCCTGAGCTTCCTCCAGGCTCACCAGCTTCATGGGCAAGGAGAGGGCTGGCAAGGTCAGGCTCTTCACCATGGGCTGGTTTTCTGTAAGTGAAGAGAAAAGCTCGATTGGAGGAAGCCTGCGTGTGTATGGGGTTCAGCCAGATTCCCCATACACAGTCCCTCCATTCCTGATCTTGTGACAGGGGCTGAGTGCCAGCCCTGGTTTCTCCTGGCCTGGGGCTGAGGCTACACACAGGAAAAAGACTAGCCAGATGACAAGCAGGGGCTTCAGGAAGAAACTGTACTTTCAGTACTTTTCAGAGAAAGACCATTCATTCATTCATTCATTCATATGACAGTTATTGAGTACTCACCATGAGCCAGAGTAACAACAATGGGTCTTTATTCTTGAAAACTCTGCCTTGTGTTTTGGCCAGATGGGAATATATGTCCAGCCACCTAGGTGACCTAGCCCAGCTGGGGTGAGGCAGGAGACTGCCCCCATTCCCCACAGCTGGAGAGCACATGCTCCAAGGCCATTTCAAGTTGGAGCCTCTGTCTTTCCCAGATCACCCATGTTTATATCCTTATAGTCAAAGGACATTTACAGCCGATGCTCTTCCCTAAAAAGATGTGGCTTCATCCTTACTGCTCAGTTGTCTTCTAGTGCATGTGGCTAATGCTCTCCTACTAGATGGTATTTTTTTATGAAGGGAAGTGATGGTGACAATTTATAAAGGACAAGGTCAACTCTTTTCTCCAAGTCAGTGGTTCTCATCTTGTTATGATTTTGCCTGCCACTCCCTGACCACAGCCAGGGACATTTAGCAAAGTCTGGAGGCATCTTTGATTGTCACAAATGAGTACTCGAGTGCTGCTGGCATCTAGCAGGTAGACAGCAGGAATGCTGCTGCGCGTCCCCCCCCACCCCCACCCGCCATGCACAGAACAGAGCCTGGCAGGAAGAATGATCCAGCATGACGTATCAACAGTGCCACAGCTGAGAAACCTGATCTACATAAAAAAGAAGTCTAAGTTTGTTTCTGTTAAGTCCTTGGTGGCCATGCCAGTTTTCTGTGACTTCTGAAGTAGTGAAGAGACTCAAGGATAACTTAGACCAACCAAGACTAAGAAACCACTTTTGGTAGGAGACTCACCTTATTTTCAGAAAGCAGCTTGATGGCACTATTTCTCTTTGCAGAGCATGACCTGCTCTGGGTGGAAGGACGTAAAGCCATTGAAAAGGGCCTCATAGAAAACGGAGACAGTACGTGACAATAGGGTGTTTCCAAGGAGGATGAGCATGGCTACCCAGCAAGGACTGTAGTTAATACATCCTGAGACCCTGAAAACTTTGCAGTACAGTTTCCGGCTTTAACCTAGTTTTCTGACTCAACCCAGCCAAGGTTGAAGACATTTAAATTTCATTTACTTCCAAGAGTTGTTTATATGGTTTCTCACAGATTCTAGATTTTGGGGTTTTTTTGTCACTTCTTTACTTAAAAAAAAGTTAAATCATGGGGCTCAGTGTGCCAGCCCCATATACCGAGGGTGGCGCGTTTAAAATTGGCCCCAGCTAAATTGCAACAAAAAAACAGCTGGGCTTTGTGGTGGGTGCCTGTCGTCCCAGCTACTCGGAGACTTAGGCTGAAGCCTAAGCCCAGGAGTTGGAGGTTGCTATGAGCTGTGTGATGCCATGACACTCTACCCAGGGCCATAAAGTTAGACTCTGTCTCTATAAAAAAAAAAGTTAAATCACCCTGGAAGCAACTGGAATAATGGGAAGAAAGTAAATTGCAGGTTCAGGAGAGTTAGGGTTAGCACCCACTCATCCCTAAGTTCCCGGCCCAGAGGAAGCGCAGGACCAAGGCTGCTCACCATCTGGGCCTGTGCCTCTATCAGGCCTCTCTCCCTTTACATTTCACAGCGGAGCTTGTGACCGTGCTCTTCACTGATATCTGGTTCCTCCTCTCACTTCCTTCACATTAATGCCCCACAGGCCATTCAGTGCACAAGCTGAACCCCAGGACAGTTAGTTTTTATTCATTCTCTTCTTTGATGCATCCCTTCCCCCATATACAGCCTATAAACAAATCTCATACCTCAGCCCAGTAGGTGGCTCATGCCTTTGGTATTTATTGTCTTTGAAGTGATAATATATTTACTGGTAAACTTAATGCTAGCACTCTGTGAGTCAAGGCGTGTGGATCACCTGAGCTCAGGAGTTTGAGACTAGCCTGAGCAAAAGCATGACGCTGTCTCTAGTAAAAACAGAAAAACCAGCCAGGTGCTATGGCAGGAATCTGTAGTCCCAGCCACTTGGGGAGGCTGAGGCAAAAGGATGGCTTAAGTCCAAGAGTTTGAGGTTGCTGTGAGTTATGATGACACGGCATTCTACCCAGGGCATGGAGTAAGACTGTGTCTCAAAAAAAAAAAAAGTAAATAAATTCATAACTATATCTCCAAAATGTATCCCGACCCCAGCCACTTTGCTCCCACTCACTGCTAACATGCCTGTGCAGGCTTCCGAGCTTGCTCATCTGGGTCTAGCACCTGCTTCCAGCCTCTGGCCTTTCACACATGGCAGCTCGAG
Organism: Galagoides demidoff; assembly: GCA_963574575.1. Lineage (NCBI taxonomy): Eukaryota > Metazoa > Chordata > Mammalia > Primates > Galagidae > Galagoides > Galagoides demidoff. The sequence goes on from CAUYQV010091749.1 coordinate 5,718, forward strand.
GGCTCAGCTCCTGCGCTCACCAGCTCTAAGTCCACCAGCGCTTTCCCACGGCCCCTGGAACCAGCTAGACTCTTAGCATGATCTGCAAGGACCCTTCATCTGCTTTTCCTCCCCTCTTTGTCCACTCACAGTGGTTTTCAAAAATACATAGCAAAAAAGTTTGAATATATATTTCCTTTAGAGATGTATACATTTGTAAATTATACATTGGTGCCATTATATTAATGTTCTGGAATATTAGAAAACATATATATAGAATATTACACATTATATAGTATAGGACAAAAATAAATGAAAAAAGAAATTCTAATAGTTCCCTCCTATACCTACACTTTACTGCTTTGGTCTTTGGTACTCACCAGAGCAGGGCACCACTCTTTGGAAACCACACTGGTTACAGCAACCCTGGCTTACTTCTGGAACACTCTGAGCCAGTTTTCACATCAGGGCTTTTACACTCCTGTTCTCTAGCCTTGGAACGTTTGTCCTATATCCCCTTATGACTGGCTCCCTGTGTCATTCACGTCTCAGTTCAAAGATCAGTTCCCCAAAACAATGACCACTCTGTCCCCAAATAATATCGCAGCATCTCTGACTATTGTATCATCTGCCATATTTTCTTTTTGGTATTTGTTGTCTTTGAAGTGATACTATATTTACTGGTAAACTTATCTTGCTTCCCCCCCCCCCCCAGCTGGATCATACAGGGTCTCTACTATTTTGCACACCAAAGCTTTCCCAGTGTCAGGAATAGTGCTGGTACATAGGAGGTACTTGTTACATATTTATTTTTGAATGAATGTTGGAGATGGCACAATCTCTCTGCCTCATTGCGCTCATGTGTGAAATAAAGGTATTGGATTCTGTGCCTCCTGCTACAGTGTGAATATTTGTGCTCCCCTCCATTCCTATGTTGAAACCCAGTCCCCAGTGCAGTAGTGTTAAGAGATGGGGCCCTGAGGAGTTGATTAGGTCATGAGGGTGGAGCCCTTATGAATGGGATTAGAGCCCTTATCAAAGAAGCCCCTTCCAGCCTGTGAGTCGAAGCAAGAAAGCACAGTGTAGGAGGAACAGGCCCTCTCCAGACCCTGGAATCCACCAGCACCTTTATCTCAAACTTCCCAGACTCCGGAACTATGAAAATAAATTTCTATTGTTTCTAAGCTAACTAGTTTATGAAGTTTCTTATAGTAGCCCCAAATGGACTAAGATAACTTCTAAAAATTTTTCAGTTGGAAATATAACTTTGCTTAAGTCTAAAATTCCAAAGAATAGTACTTATTCTATTTTGTATAAATATTAAATACGGTGAATGTAAAAACACCATCCTACCAAAGTCAATAAGAATTTGTAACAAGAAGCTTTAAATGAAATGCATTTGGGCTGCATGCCTGTGGCTCAAACAGCTAAGGCGCCAGCCACATACACCTGAGCTGGTGGGTTCGAATCCAGCCTGGGCCTGCCAAACAACAATGATGGCTGCAATCAAAAAATAGCTGGGCATTGTGGCAGGTGCCTGTAGTCCCAGCTACTTGGGAGGTATAGGCAGGAGAATCTCTTGAGCCCAGGAGTTGGAGGTTGCTGTGAGCTGTGATGCTAGAGCACTTTACCCAGGGTGACAGCTCAAGGCTCTGTCTCAAAAAAAAAAAAAAAGAAAAGAAAAGAAAAGAAATACATTTGAATAACAAGCACTGGAGGCAATCAAGAGTTAAAGGCTAAAGAGTAAAGTGGATGTCAATACATAGGACAAAAGATGATTGAGGCAATGGTCATAAAGAGAACAGGCATTTCCAGGTTGGAATTAGGAATGACCTTAACAGTTATGGGTGGGATTTGCTGTCTAGAAGAACATTTCCCAAAGCCATTAGTTCTCCACCATAATTTATTTATCTACTTTTCTTTCTTTCTTCTTTTTTTTCCTCACAGAGGCAAAATAGAGTTAAGCAAAGAGCCTGGGCTAAAAGATTTGGCTTCAGTGTTCACTCTGCCTTACAAGTTACTAGCTATTGTGGCTTTGGGTAGTTACTAAGCTTTTCTGGATGTCTTGGTCTTCGTGTATAAAAGTAATGTTGGTAACAACTTTATGATGCTTGCTGCGACAAGTCAATAAAATGTTGCATGTGGAATGCCTGCAATAGTTCCTAGAATAAATACCCAATAATGTTTTTGCTAACTTGAAGGGATGAATTAATAAATGCATGCATATTACTTCTCAGTTGCTTTCCGAAGGGATTTTACATAGCTTACAATACCAAAATCTATAATGGGAGAACTAAAAATAAAAAGGAAAGGTCAGCCACTGCTAGATATATGATGAAGAGAATTAAAAACATATGTTCATACAAAAACTTGTACATGAATAGTCACAGCAGTATTATACTTAGTAATAATCAGTATTGTATGTAATAGTGAAAAATGGAAGCAACCCAAATGCCTATCAACTGAGCAGTGGGTAAGATGTGGTATAACCCTACAACAGAATATTATTCAGCCTTAAAAAGAAATGAAGTACTGATACATGGGACAACATGGGTAAACCTTGAAAACACACGCGAAGTAAAAGAGCCACTAATGAAAGAACACACATTACATGATTCCATTTATATGAAATGTACAGGATAAACAAACCCATAGAGACAGAAAGTAGGTTAGTGGTTACCAGGACTTGGGGTGAGGGGAATACGTGGAGTGACTGCTTAATGAGTGAGGTTTTTTTTTTGGCTCGGTGCCTGTAGCTCAGCAGCTAAGGTGCCAGCCACATACACTGGAGCTGGTACGTTTGAACCCAGCCTGGGCCTGCCAAACAACAATGACAACTACAACAAAAAAAATAACTGGGCATTGTGGCAGGCACCTATAGTCCCAGCTACTTGGGGGGCTGAGGCAAGAGAATAGCTTGAGCCCAAAAGTTTTTTTTTTTTTTTTTTTTTGAGACAGAGCCTCAAGCTATCTCCCTGGGTAGAGTGCCATGGCTTCACAGCTCACAGCCAACCTTCAACTCCTGGGCTCAAGCGAGTCTCCTGCCCCAGCCTCCCAAGTAGCTGGGACCACAGGCGCCCGCCACAACGCCCGGCTATTTTTTTTTTTTTTTTGGTTGCAGCCGTCATTGTTGTTTGGTGGGTCCGGGCTGGAGTCGAACCCGTCACCTTAGGTGTATGTGGCTGGCGCCTTAGCCACTTGAGCCACAGGCGCCGAGCCGAGCCCAGGAGTTTGAGGTGACTGTGAGCTATAACAGCATGGGGCACTCTACCGAGTGCAACATAGTGAAACTCTGTCTCAAAAAAAACCCAAACTATGAGTGTGGGGTTTTTGCCTTGGTTTGAACATGTCCCCCAAAGTTCATGTGCTAGAAACTTAATCCCCAGTGCAAAAGTGTTGAGAGATGGAACTTTTGTTTTACCACTTGTCACCCTCGGTAAAGCGCTGTGGCGTCACAGCTCACAGGAAGCTCCAACTCCTGGGCTTAAGCAATCTTCTTGCTTCAGCCTCCCAAGAAGCTGCAACTCTAGGCACCTGCCACAACACCCGGCTATTTTTCTGTTGCAGTTGTCATTGTTTAGCAGGCCCAGGCCAGGTTCGAACCCACCAACCTCGATATATGTGGCCAGGTCCACAACCACTGTGCTACGTAGAGAGATAGAACTTCTAAGAGGTGATTAGATCATGAGGGCTCTGCCCTCCTGAATGCAATCACACCATTATTATGGGAGTGGGTTTGGCAAGCTTGTCCTCTGCCTCTCTCATCTTTCCACCTTCCACCAAAGGATGTCGTAGCAAAGCAAGAAGGCCCTCACCAGATGCCAGCCCCTCCATCTTGGACATTTAACTTTCAGAACCATGAAAAATAAATTTCTCCTCTCCCCTGCCCTCCCTTCCCTTCTTTTTTCTGCCCTTCCATTCTTTAACTCCTCAAGTATTCCTCCTACCTCAGCCTCCTGAGTATCTGGGTCTACAGGTGTACACCACCATGCTCAGCAGAAATGAATTTCTGTTCATTGTAAATTTCTCAGTCTGTAATATTCTTTTGCAGCAGCACAAACAAAGACAAGTAAGTTTCTTTATAGAGTGATGAAAATGTTCTGGAATTAGAGTGGTGATGGTTGTACAATTTTGTGAATGCACTAAAAACCACTAAATTTTACACTTTAAAATGATGGATTTTATGTGTATTGAATCTCAATAAACATAATTTAAGGAAAGAGAAGTCATAAATCACATAGAGAACAGGGAAGGGGTGGAAGCAATTATGCCAGGAATCAAAATTTGATGTTAACTGCAATTGATTATTCTGCATTTTGATGAGCTAACAAATATCATATAGATACAGTTCTCATACAGCACCGATTCTCCAAACGATGGCCTGAGCAGCAGGATCAGCCTCATCTAGAAGCCTGTTAGCTGCAAATTATCAACCATAGTCCAAGCACATTAAACCAGAAACTCTGGGAATGAAGGTCTACTAATCTGTGGTTTAACAAGCTCATCAGATATTGAAAAGCCACTCTCACACAGCAGGCTTCCTGATCAACTGTGCTTCTGGTTTTTACAAACTAGGTTCACAGGAGTTCAAACATATAAGCCAATTCGCTCCTAATGTTCATTATGCCATTATGAGATACCCACAAACACTCATTTTTGTATGCCTACTGTCTGGTGCAGGGTGAGTATGAACATGTTGCCTCTTGTTCATCTAAGACTTCAAGGTGAAGGCATAAGGGTCTTATGTAATATGATAATGAAAGTAAAGATAAAATCTAACAGTCAGGAAGAATGTTGCCAGTGCCATAACTCAGCGTTTACGAGCTCACCAAAGCTAGTAGAACATGATTCTAGTTCTATTCTACCCCATTTACAGGCAGGCCATATATGCAACTGACCAGAAACATGCTAAAACCACATGAAAACACAGCATGGATTTGCTGCACACATACAGATGAATATTTGTATGATTCTTGGACACTGACACAGATACACATAGTCAGCACAAACACACAGCCAACACTCAGAGCTAAAACCAAGCCTACCCTTGCTTATCCCAGGGCCCCATGTCTAGGGAAACAATAAAAGATAGGCTGGTGGGGGTTGTATATGTCAGGAAGAGTCATTACCATTGTTTTCCAGAGCCCCAGGTGTGCCATTGTTAAAGATTTGATCCACATGATTCAATATGAACTCGATCACCACCTGCTGGACCCGGACAGCAAGGAAGGCTGCATCTCCGTTGCAACCAGTGGCTTCAATTTCTTTAGACCTATTCCATGAAAGAAACACATTCAGTGAGTAAGTCTGCCTTGCAACCTGAAGCAGCAAGGGGAGCCTGTAGGCCTTTTGCATAAACCCTATCTTCTAAATTTATAGTTTATTTTATAGAATACTTAACTACAGGAGAACCTCTGTAAGTTGACCACTCAAGGGACTGTAACAAACTGGCCAACAAAAGGAACTAGGCCTACTATACTGATACATACATGTGGTGCATGTCCAATCAGTGCAAACTAGGTCAACGTGAGGAAGCGGTCAACTATGGAGGTTCTACTGTACTTAGGACTAATTAAAGGACTAATTAAAGTCTCCAAAGACTGTGAAGCTCAATACACTGAACAAATTTAAAACAGTTGCCAGGCATTATGCGCTGCAAAATTATAAATACTATCTTCATAGGATCCCTTCCATCCCCACTCAATTATTCTATGGAGTAGGTCATCACTTACAAAGTCGTATGAAGCAGATGACCCAGGTTAGAGTTAGCTGTTACCCCACCCAAATCAAAAGCCAATAAGCCCCAAAGCCAATAAAGCCTTTTTTCAAGAAATTGTAACATACAGACCCGTAACTTTAACCACATTATGATTATAGTGAAGAACCAAACCAAACAAACCCCCTCAAATAATGCCTTTGGAGCCCAGAGCTTCCAAGTTAGCAGGCAAAGAGTTCAGAATATTAAAGTCACATTTAACTCAGATGTGCTACAAATGACCCCTCAGCTATAAGGTTGTTTTAAAGGGGCTTCAAATTTGAAGAGCCCAGTCTTCATTCATTCAGGAGCTGTTTTGAGTGCACTAGGTGGTGAGAAGGTGATGGTGTAGTGGTTACCTGAGCAGGTTTGGTGCCCACACCAGGGCCAGGTTCCTGGCGTGCATGTTGGTCTTGCTGCTGAAGGAGGCAATGTGGGCCAGGTGTCGGATCAGGTATTCCAAGGTCCTGTAATGGTTCATTTTTTTTGACAAAGTGAGAAAACTTCAGGGCCTATGTAAAGCCTGACATCTGGAGTAAATTCAGTAAGTTGAATTTAAGAGACTCTAAATATTTCTGTCTTATGAATTTTGAAGGAATATTGGGAAGATGTCAAGAAGGATGTTAGTACCACCAGGCATGCTGGCCCTGCATGGGGCAGAAGTCAGTGGGGGCCTGTGCCTATGAAGCATCAGCCACAGGCAAAACTAGGGACCCACAGCATTTCAGAGTCTGAGCACTCTTAGCGGCCACAAACCAGGGCAGAATCACCTCTGTGCAGTCTTGAAACTGCTCTCATCTAGGCCCTATTAAAAAAATTTTTTTTCACATTGTACCCATGACTGCATTAATGTACACAGCAATGATTTAATAAAAAAAAGAAAAAAAAGAAAAAAATTTCTCCCAGCTAGAGATAACTTAGTGCTTTTCAGGGAGCTTGTTTTGTGACATTTGCTATTGCTAGAAATTCTTTCTTCCAACAAAATCTTATAAAAGATGGGCAGGCATAAGGACAATTAGTGCTAACCTGTGAAAATGAAATCAAAGGATGGGATGATGCAAGGGGTGGTACTGAAGAGCAAGCAGAGAGCTCAAACACTGCAGTACCCCCTGTTTAAAAGCTATTGTGTCTCCCACAGATTTGGTTCTGCTACAAATCTGGGTAAGAACCAAGGATGCCCCTGAGAGGCTGACTTGCATGAGAGGAATGACCACGTGAGGGACTCTGAGGGTCCTCTGTAGGGGACCTGGAGGTGGACTGCCCATTGGCGCTTATGTCTCTGGTCCATGCCAAATCACTTTGATGACTGTTCGCCACTTTCAAAGTGTCACCCAGTAAAGCCACTGTCCTCTGAATTTGCTCCTTTTTTATGATGTCAGCCAGTCCTTCTGCCAGTCCTATCACCTTAAGAGGTTGCACAGTTTTTTTTTCCCAAGAGACAAGATCTTGTTCTGTCACCCGGGTTGGAGTGCAGTCATCATAGCTCACTGTAATTTCAGACTCCTGGGCTCAAGTAATCCTCCTGCCTCAGCCTCCCAAGTAAACTGGGATAACAGGTGCATACCTCACACCTGGCTAATAATTTTTTTTTTTTTAGAGATGGATTCTCGCTATGTTGCTCAGGCTGGTCTTAAACTCCTGGCCTCAAGCAATTCTCCTGCCTTGGCCTCTCAAAGTGCTAAGATTTCAGGTAGGAGCCATCGTGCCCAGGCTCCATGTTACTTTTCCCAGGGATTCTTACCTATAATGGGAAGGGGGAAGCTCCTGGATAACATTTTGGATTCGGGCCAGTTGGCCTTCTTCCGGGCAATGTGACACTGCCTCCTGTGGAGAAGAACATGAAGCAGGCCAGTGAGTGCTTGGGAGCGTGACCCCCTCTGTGTGCTGGCAAGATTCAGGCCTTGCACTGCAGCCTCATGACAGTGCCTAGAGGTCGCCCTTCCCAGAGGCATGCTTTCCATGAAAACAACCAGCCAGCTATGATTGGAAGGCTGATGACGTAAAGTGTCTTAGGGGCTGGGTGGGCCTCTAAAGTCCCTGTGTGTCCTGAGATGGTTATTAGCCGTCAAGAATGTGTAGACTCTTGGGTGTGTCCATTGTGGCAGAGAGTTGCTGAGACTCACGTGGGGAGATAAAGAGGCAGGCAGAGTGAGAGGGAGCTGACAGGGTGGCACTCATGTCCACTTGGCTAGCAGTCTTTGTGGGTATGGCCACTCCCCACCTTGCCTATGACCATGACCTCAAGAATTCAGCTGCTGCCTGTTTAGATGCCAGGAAGCAGGAAAGACGTGCCTTCCTCAGCAGGGATAAGAGCTTTGTCCCTGAGACCTGGTGGCCTTGCCTGGACCTGCTCTCCGGTTATTTCCTGTGTATTTTGTTCCTCCATAAGCCCCAAGGCCTTCAAGGAGAAGCAGGAACAGCAATAAAGCAGTGTGGTCACAGGCTGGCCCGCGTCCATCTCACACCTGCTGGGGCTTCAGCACAATGTGGACATCCCTGGGCAGATTCTCCTGACCCCAGCCCTGGGTCCCTGTCCTGAGACTCCATCCTGCCAGTGCCCAGGGCCCTCCCTCTGTAATGCGCCTGCTCAGAACCTGCCAGCACAAGAGCAGTACCAGGTCCAAAGTCAATGGTGATCACACCCAGCTTTCTTTTCTCACTGAGACGTCACTCACATATCATCACTTATATTATTAAAAAGTATGCAAATCTTAAGTTATAGTTCCACGAGTTTTTTCATATGTATATTCCTGGGTGACCCACCTAGATCAAAATATACACTGGACCCTCCATAGCTGACCACCTCTCTACACTGACTGCACCACATGTACATATCAGTATAGTAGGCCTAGTTCCATGTGTTGACAACCTCTGTATGTTGACCAGTTTGTTACAGTTCCTTGGGTGGTCAACCTACAGAAGTTCAACTGTTCTTTTTTTTTTTTAATTTAATTTAATTTTATTTTATTTTGAGACAGAGCCTCAAGCTGTCCCCCTGGGTAGAGTGCTGTGGCATCACAACTCACAGCAACCTCCAACTCCTGGGCTCAAGTGAGTCTCCTGCCTCCACCTCCCAAGTAGCTGGGACACAGGCGCCTGCCATAACACCTGGCTATTTTTTTTTTTTTTTGGTTGCAGCCATATTGTCATTTGGCAGGCCCAGGCTGGATTCGAACCCACCACCTTAGGTGTATGTGGCTGGTGCCTTAGCCACTTGAGCCACAGGCACCAAGCCTCAACTGTTCTTTAAAAGGGGCTCTGGAGCTCACTTCAATCTTCATGATCTTGAATTCAAGGTCTTTTTATTTCCTTTTAGCTTACTTTACATTTGCAAATATTAATGATATAGTCATAAAACACATTCTTAATTGGTAAATCCTGCCCCTGCAATACCACCAAACGTAATATCTTGACTCTTAGTGGATGGCTGCTTTTCTTTTTCTGTTTACCACTGCTCCGTCATTTTTTTCTTTTTTCTTTTTTTTTTTTTTTGAGCCAGGGTCTCCCTCTGTCACCCCAACTAGAGTGTAGTGGTGTCATCATAGCTCATTGCAACCTCAAACTTCTGCATTCAAGCAATTTCCCTGCCTCAGCCTCCTGAGTAGCTGGGACTACAGGTGCCTATCATCACCCTAGTTTAATTTTTCTCTTTTGTAGAGATGTGGTCTCTCTCTTGCTTAGGCTGGTCTTGAACTACTGGCTTCAAGTGATCTTCCTGCCTCAGCCTCCCAAAGTTCCAGGATTATAGGTGTGAGCCACCTGGCCCTCTATGCAGTCTTCAGCTGTCATTTGCTGGCTTGCAGGTAAACACCGAAGTTCACACTGTCAGCAATGAGAATTATTAGGCACAGAAAGTAGAAGGGAATTAACTTTACTGGGTATCTTCCATTTTCCGGCCCTACTGCAGGTGATACCAACTGTCTGTCATCTGTTCTAACTTAGAGAACTGTGAGATCCCGCCGCAGCCTGGCTCTCCCAGTCCTCTCATTTTCCCCTCACAGGACTCACCACCATCACACACACTATAAACATGTTTATCTATTAAGGTCATTGTTTACTGTCTGTCTCACTCCTTAGCACATAAGCTCTGCACGTGCAGGGATACCATAAGTCCCTGGGTCCAGAGCAGTACCTGGCACATAGTAGGCACTTACTATGTGGGACACAATGCCCAGGCTTTGTCTACCACGTTTTCTGTTTTTTTCCTTTTTTATTTAATTGAAGTAAAGCATATATACCATACAGAAACCCACTATTTTAAAAGGCAACCAAAATTCTTTACATGGAGAACTTGAGGTTTCGGTTCTAAGCAGAAGTGGGAGAGAAATGTGAGACTGGGCGTGTCCTGGCCACAGATGTCCCAGTCTTCTGGTGGGTTTGTCAGCCTGAGAGTAAGCACCCTGACACCTCCGTTCTCTTCCCTGGAGCTGTCATTTAGAAAACAGGATTGTGGAGGGGACCCTTGTCTAACAAGGCAGAGAGACCCTCAGAAGGGGGAGTGAGAGAGAGAAGCTGGGGGGAGGGAAGGCTGTGGAATGTGGTGCGGACCCTCCCACATTCTGCTGTGCACAGAGGGAGGGGTGGGGAGGCCTCTCTTCATCTCTGCAAAGCCAGGATCAGGGTTTGTAAAGCTCTGTACCATCAACCCCACTCCCCTTTAAAAAATGTGTCTGGGGAATAAAGGTGGAGGCCAATTAATTTAACAGCCCTTCATGGAAAGTTCTTTTAATAATTTAGGAAGCTGTTAGTCATCTTTGTACTAAGAGGCGGGGCAGGCTAACACACACCCCCACCCCCGTGCCTGCAGGTCCCATTTGGGGTTGGTGTTTACTTCATTATTTACAACCTTTCTCCATCCCACCCCAAACCTCTCCATAATCTCTCTAAGTCCTCATTTTTCTCCTAGAGGGATCTGGTCACTGCAAACTTATTTTAAGCTTCTTTATGTTTTCCCTTTAGGATAGGAGAACCCATCCTTAGGCAATTGTGGTTTGGGGATTGAAATTTTGTCCACCCCAATTTTTTGCCTACAAGAGAATATCACTCAACGTTAGCCAGAGCGGTGTGGCTAAGGGTTAAATCTTAAAAGATCTAGATGACTCTGTGACCATTCTCTCCTAATCAGTATCGACAACAGCTTCTAGGCTCCTATTCCCCACTGCAGGGCCCTCACTCTGGATTTCTCTGTTCACTCAAAGCTGCCATGGCCTCTATACCTCCAGTTCTGCTGCCTGGGCAGCCCCCCACTAGGGTAGCCCAACACAAAGAACCTGCGGCTGTACCCAGCTAGCTACATCTTTCAATGTCTGATTGATTATTATACAGCCATTTGTACCATTCTAAATTAAGCTACTAACTAGACTTTAAAAGTGATTCATGCACAGATTATATGTATACAGTATATGTAAAAAGCAAAGCATCCAGAGGAATGCACAGAGGAATCAGTCTTCCTGATTCCCCTCCTTTCCAACACAAGTCTCTGGGGGAACCACTGCATGTCCTCCCAGATAGTCTTTCTACATATGTCTTTATTACACCTGTGGAAGCAAGCGCTGTTAAGTCTGTCTCCCATTGTTTCGTCCATGCTTGCCATACTGGCCTCCACGTGTTCCCTCCAGCAAGCTCAGCCTGTCCCCCCACCCCAGGGCCTTTGCGCCTGCTGTTTTTTCTTGGCACCTTCTTCCCCCAGATACTTGCCCAGTGTTCCCTTGTTGCATCCTTGCCTCTGTTCAAATGTTGCCTTATAAAGAGACCTCTGATTATCCTACCTAAAATAGCAATCTCCACATTCTCTCTCCTATATGCTGCATTATTTCTCTTCATCTCACATAGATCTTATTCTAGATCTATGCCTCACATTTGTTTATCATTTGTCCCCTCTATTAAAATGTGCAATTTACAAGAGCAAAGATTTTTTTCTGTTTCACTCACCATTAAATTTCTGCACCTAAAACTATGCTTGCCAGGCATACATAGTAAGTTCCCAGTAAACATTTGTTGAATGGTATAAGTGAATGAGTCAATATTTTGCTCTGAACTTGAGAACGTGAAAGAGCCACACTTGGGCCACTCTTCTAGGACAGTACCATCATGTGTATATTCTCCAAGTGTGCTGAACATCAGCATTTCTAAGGGAGCTCCTTTCAATGGAGGGGCTTCCTGGAACCTGAGACTTTCAGTGTTAAAACTGGGAGAGTTGATGGGGCAAACCGAGACAGTTGGCACTGCCCTCCTTGGCAGCTGTCTAGAGTTCACAGCCAGCCTGACTAGGAGCTAGTTATCTGCCATTAGTGACGTTTCAGAATGATGTGCCTTGGTCGACAAACCTGTCAGCAAACATTTACTAAGTAATGGTTACACCATTTTCCAGTTGGAGAGCAGGGAAACCCAACAAAGAGTAGAATAAGCACAGTTCCTGTCCTCAGGAAGCTTTCGATTTAATAAGGGAGACTGATAGCTACAGAAAGACGTTATTTTGATGTCAACTCAATATATAATTTAACACCTCTCTAAACTGCCTCCTCTAAGAATCTCAAATCAGCAACTTTCTCCTACTTTGGGTATAATAATTTTAGCTGGATTAGTTGAACAAAACTGAATTTTCCCTAAAACTAATGTTGTTTTTTTCCTGGTAAAAATAGAATGTAGTAGGTTGAATAATTACACCCAAGGGGGTGGCGCCTGTGACTCAAAAGGGTAGGGTGCTGGTCCCATATGCCGGAGGTGGTGCGTTCAAACCCAGCCCCGACCAAAAACTGCAATAAAAAATAAAATAAAATAAAATAAAATAAATAAAATAAAAAATAATTACACCCAAGGATATTAGGTCCTAATCCCTGAAACCTGTAAATGTTACCTTATTTGGGAAAAAAGTTGTTGCAACTGTGGCCTAAACCGGGTTTTGAGTGAGGAGATGATGCTAGATTGCCAGGGTGGGGGGTGGTGGTGGAGAGAATTAAATACAGTCCAGTTACCCTTAGAAGAGAGGGGCAGAGGGCGATTTGACATAGAGGAAGCCAGGGCAATGTGACCAGGGAGGCGGGGATGGGAGTGAGGTGGCCACAAGCCAGAGAATGCCAGCAGCCACCAGAAGCTGGGAGAGGCAAGGAATGGATTTTCCAGTCTGGAGTTTCTTCAGCCCTGCCCTGATTTCAACCTAGTGAAACTGATTTCAAAATTCTGGCCTCCGAACTATAAGAAAATACATTTCTGTTGTTTAAGTTACCTAGTTCTGATAAATTGTTAACAGGAAACCAATATGTATACACAAAATTAATGCAAAAAATCTACAAAAAATAAAAATCACCTTTATCTGACCATCCAGAAATAATCACTATTAACTTACTTGCACGTGAAGCAAAAAAAGCAGCAATCTGCCCAGGGCTCCCAGTTCCAATACGAGGCATAATTTCCTATTTGGTTGCATATATTACTCTTTTTCTATGTAATTTTATAATTTGGCCAATAAATATTCTTCAAAAGTGTGACTTTTCATGACAACACAGTTTTAAAAATAATAGATTTATCATTTATTTAAATCATCTCCTATTTTTAGAGAGGTGCTGATATTATATGTAACATTACCATGAAAATACTTGTATATCAATTTTTTGTGTGCTTATCTGCCTAGTACCCTACAATGGAGTCCTAGCAGTACAATTAGTGGATTAAAGAGTATAGAACATTTTAGGATAATAGTTTCCAGCGACTTTCTGAGATGTCTAACCAATTTACACTTCCAGCATAAAACTATAAAAGAGCCAGTCTTAGCACAAGCTTGTCAGTATGAAATGGTAACATTAAAAAAAAGATTACTATGCAAATATGCTATTCTAATATATTGGTATCAATTTTAGAATAAATTGATTTGTTTTTCTATGAATTGTCTGTTGAAAACTACTTTGAGATATCACCTAACTCCAGTAAGATTAGCCCATATCACAAAATCCCAAAACCAGAGTTGCCTGCGTGGATGTGGAGAAAAGGGAACACTCCTACATTGCTGGTGGGAATGCAAATTAACACGTTCCTTTTGGAAAGACGTCTGGAGAACACTTAGAGATCTAAAAATAGACC
>CAUYQV010091751.1:0-22983 GCA_963574575.1 Galagoides demidoff
GGGGAGGAGGGACTTGCCTTGTTCCTGGAGTCGACTCTGGGGGAGAAGGGAGGAGGAGGGAAATGGGCTGGAGAGGGTGGGGAGAACAGGTGAGGGCTGGGGAACAGGAGTGGGCAGGGGAAAGAGGGCTGGGTTACAACAGTTTGTCTGAAGAACATGATGAAAATATTTTGAACATTTGTTGACATTCAAATAAGTTTTAATTTTTTTTTATTTTTTTGAGACAGAGTCTCACTGTGTCACCCTTGGTAGAGTGCTATGGCATCACACTCACAGCAACCTCCAACTCTTGGGCTTAAGCAATTCTCTTGCCTCAGCCTCCCAACTAGCTGAGACTACAGGCACCCACCACGATGCCTGGCTATTTTCCTTGTAGTTGTTATTGTTGATTAGAAGGCCTGGGCTGGATTTGAACCCACCAGCCTTGGTGAATGTGGCCAGCGCCCTAACCACTGAGCTACGGGCACTGAGCCAAGTTTTAATTTTTTTAAAAAACTAAATATATGGGCAGTGCCTATGGCTCAGTGAGTAGGGCACCGGCCCTATATACACAATTGCATTTCTGCTTTGTGCAGGGGCTATTTATGAGTAAGTGGTGGGTTCAACCTGGGCCCTGACCAAATTGCAATCAAAAAATAGCTAGGCGTTGTTGTGGGCGCCTGTAGTCCTAGCTACTCAGGAGGCTGAGGCAAGAGAATTGCTGAAGCCTAGGAGTTGGAGGTTGCTGTGAGCTGTGTGATGTCACAGCACTCTACTAACAGTGATAAGGTGAGATTCTGTCTCTACACACACAAAAAATAAAACTAAATATACATTGGTGAGATTGAATAGGGTAAAGAGCACCTTTTCTGTCACTTGGGAATACAGACAGTCCCCAAGTTACAAACATCCCTGTGACATACCACTCACGTTTGTGAACAGAAATAGGTAAATGTACCTTGTTGTTGCCACTGGTCCGGCCCAGGGCTGGTTGGTCTCCTGCCCCGGCTTATCTAAGATCCTGATGAGGACAGCTATACTCGGAAACAATTGCTTTTAGGTGCCTGAGGGCTATCTACTTTAGGGGAGAGAGAGAGAGTCTTTGAGAGAGTAAAGCAGTCTTCTTAGAAGGATAGATCTTAGCATAGAAGTCCAGTAATCCTCAGCAGAGAGACGCTGTGCTGGCGTTCTGCAGGCAGGAGAAGCAACCGAGTCAGA
This sequence comes from Galagoides demidoff, assembly GCA_963574575.1. Lineage (NCBI taxonomy): Eukaryota > Metazoa > Chordata > Mammalia > Primates > Galagidae > Galagoides > Galagoides demidoff. Next base: position 1,198 of record CAUYQV010091751.1, read on the forward strand.
GTAAGCGGGTCCATGATAAAATGCCTGCTCCCGACTGCCCTCGCCTCCAGCCTAATATAAGGCTGATCTCGTGCCTCTCAACACCACAAGTGTAGAGACTGCCAATTCACTAATGCTCTCATCTCACAAGCTCTCTCGTGCTTGTTAGGAGAGCCAAATCCCTCCCCATCCCCTTTTCACCAAGGTGTTCCACTATTGAGCTACAGGTGTTACTTATAACTCTCACTCCTCCCATCCCTGGGCTATACGGGCTGCTATACTACCCGTTCCAACTTAAACAAACCCTCAGAACCCACGTCCTTCGTAGTCTCAGAACTGCTTGTACCACCAATAAGACTCCCCATTCAGAGCAGATTTGGGAGGTTGCTGAAGTGAGGTTTTTGGAAACAAAAGTTTGTTTAACAAAGGTGACACTTCTGTTTCATAGGAGAAAAGCTCTGATGTACCATTCTGCCTTTGCAACCTTTGTACACATGTATTAGCATGTATTAGTCCACTGTGTGTTGCTATAACAGAACACCACAAACTGGGTATTTATACAGAAAAAAAACCTCATTTCTTCAGTTCAAAAGGCTGGGAAATTCAAGGCTGAGGGGCTGGCCTCTGCTGAGGGTCTTCTTACTGTGTCATCTTGTGACAAAGGTGGATGAGAGAGCATAGGATCTGACTCCTGTGACAAGGGTATTAATGCATTCATGAGGGCACAGTCCGCATGGCCTAATCACTCCTTAAAGGCTCCACCTCTACATACAACGGCAATTATATTTCAACATGAGTTTTGGAGGGGACATTCAAACATAGCAACATGGTACTGTGAATCTCTGTTGGTCAGCGTAAAAACTAAAAATCTAAACCATTTCATTGGCTGGGTGCCCATAGCTTAGTGAGTAGAGCACCAGCCATATACACCAGGGCCGGCGGGTTCAAGTCCAGCTGGGGCCTGCCAACCAATAATAACAATTGCAACCAAAAAATAGCCAGGCATTTGTGGTGGGCACCTGTAGTCCCAGCTACCTGGGAGACTGAGGCAAGAGAATCGCTTAAGCCCAAGAGTTTGAGGTTGCCATGAGCTATGACACCATAGCACTCTACTGAGACTCCGTGAGACTCCATCTCAAAAATAAATAAACCATTTCACTGATATAAGACCTCATTTTTTTTTTTTGAGACAGAGTCTCACTTTGTCACCCTCAGTAGAGCACTGTGCCATCACAGCTCATAGCAACCTCAAATTCTGGGGCTTAAGTGATTATCTTACCTCAGCCTCCCAAGTAGCTGGGACCACAGGCGTCCGCCACCATGACTAGCTATTTTTTGGTTGTAATTGTTGTTTGGCAGGCCCAGGCTGGATTCGAACCCAGCAGCTCCTGTGTATGTGGCTGGTGCCCAAGCTGCTGAGCTACAGGTGCCAAGCTAAGACCTCATCTTTACCTTGAACCTACAAAAAACAATTTTTCTCTTTTATAGACATATGTTTTATAAATATATTTATTGTCATGATTTTTTTTTTTTGGAGACACAGTCTCACTCTGTCGCCCGGGGTAGGGTGCCATGGCATCATAGTAGCTCACAGAAATCTCAAACTCTTGGGCATGAGCAGTCCTCTTGCCTCAGTTTCCAGAGAAGCTGGGACTACTTGTGTGTACCACAACACTCAGTTAGTTTTTCTATTTTTAGTGGAGACAGTGTCTTGCTCTTGCTCAGTCTGGTCTTGAACTCCTGAGAGCAAGAAATCCTCCTGCCTCAGTCTCCCAGAGTGCTGGAATTACAGGTGTGAGCTGTCATGTCCAGCCAAATTAACTTCTAAGAAAAACTCATCAGAGGGGAGGCGCCCATAGCTCAGTGGACAGGGCACAGGTCACATATACCTAGGGTGGTGGGTGGGTTTAAGCCTGGCCTGGGCCTGCTAACCAACAATGACAACTGCAACCAAAAAATAGCCAGGTGTTGTGGTGGGCACCTGTAGTCCCAGCTACTTGAGAGGCTGAGACAGGCAAATCACTTAAGTCCAAGAGTTGGAGGTTGCTGTAACCTGTGATGCCATGGCACTCTACCTGGGGTGACAACTTGAGACTCTGTCTCAGAAAAAAAAAAAAAAAACTCATCAGAGGAAGATTTTATACATACATACACCCAGTCTCCACTCTTTAGATATAAAATAATCCAGAGTCCCAGTGAAATAATGTTCATAATATCCAGGATGCAATAAAAAATTACTTGATGGCTCGGCGCCTGTGGCTCAAGCGGCCAAGGCCACATATACCTGAGCTGGTGGGTTCGAATCCAGCCCGGGCCCGCCAAACAACTACGGCTGCAACCAAAAAATAGCCGGGCATTGTCCAGGTGCCTGTAGTCCCAGCTACTCGGGAGTTGGAGGCAGGAGACTTGTTTGAGCCCAGGAGTTGGAGGTTGCTGTGAGCTGTGATGCCAAAGCGCTCTACCCAGGTGATAGCTTGAGGCTCTGTCTCAAAAAAAAAAAAAATTACTTGACATATAAAGAACCAGGAAAATGCAACCCACTCTCACACTCTCACAATAGTCCCTTTCCTCCCTTATGAGGTCCAGCACATTCCTGACCAGGCTACTTATTTACTTAACCTACTTATTGGTGTGATAGTCAGGAGGGATGGAGCAGCATAGCTGGACGGAGGCAAATGATATCTCCTGAAGAGGTCTCTGTGTTGTCTTCATGCAAGGAGGTAGAATGCATTACCCTTTCCTAAGGAAGAATGGGCCACTTCTGCATTGGAGCATTCAGGGAAATCTGTGGATTCAAGATTTTAAGATGATTTATCCCAGATATCATCATCTCAAGTGTTAGGGGCCTTTCCTACTCAGAGCTCTGACCCTAGCAGAGAAGACCTGCTATGCTAGGAATTTAACCTTCTTCGAGGATGGCTACTGTTGGTTAAATCCTAGAACTGGTTTTCAGCTTTCTCTACCCTCTGTTACATGAGAATCTCTCTCTCTCTCTCTCTTTCTTTTAGCATCCTATCAAGAACCAAGAACTTTCTCCAGCTTTGAAACTTGGCTTTGAACTATTGATTAATCACTCTGTGCTTTTCCTTATGTTTTTTTCCTAGAGTTTTAGTTTGCAAAACTCCATCTTACCGTTTGTTGTCTTGGATAATCTGATGTCCAGCTGGCAAGAGAGCATCCTTACTCATAAATAGCCCCTGCACAAAGCAGAAATGCAATTGTGAAGCCTTTCACTGGTGGTAAATTAGGATGACATGCCAGTAGAATGAAATGCATTAGCCGGTGCAGTATATTGGGTATTTGAGATTTATGGGAATGCCAGTAACTCCTAAGACAGTAGAACTGAATGGCTATGGCTAAGCTTGGCTAGGCTGGTTTGGAACTCCTCGTCTCAAGCAATCCTCCCACTTTGGCCTCCCCAAATGCTAGGATTACAGGTGTGAACTGCTGCACCCAGCCAAGGCAGGCCTTTATACCACCACATTAATCAACCATTGGATGTGGGCAACCCCAGAAAAAGGATATATGATCTTGGGTAAAGTAATTTTCTTTATCTGGGACACTCCTAAAAGTGACTGACAGTTGAGGGCTTTCTGTTTAAAACACTCCCAGCATCTGGGGAAATGAGTTATTTATTCTTGAATGAGGATCTTGATTCTTCCAAGCATGCAAGATTGGTTAATATTTGAAAATCAAGGTGGCGCCTATGGCTCAAAGGAGTGGGGCGCTGGCCCCATATGCCAGAGGTGGTGGGTTCAAACCCAGCCCTGGCCAAAAAAATAAACACACACACACACACACACACAAACTGAAAATCAATGTAATTCAACACTGTAAGAGTAATTTAGCCAATTACAAAGTTAGAGGAATTACCGTGTCCAGACAAAACCACCCTCACTTCTGATACCTCAGTTTTTATAATTCATTAGCAAGACTTGTGGAACTCAGTGAAAGCTGTTACATTCATGATTAGTTTTTATTATGGCTAAAGGATACAGACACAAACCATGGAAGACAGGCATAGGGCAGTGTCCAAAAAATAACAAATGTAGAGAGAACTTCCCTTGCTGTCTTCCCCTGGGGTCGTAACAGTGTTACATTCCCAGCTGAAAGTGTAACAAAATGCCTAGAGTGTTACCAACCAAGGAGGATTTCTCAAGCCTCAGTGTCCAGAGGTTTTGGGTTTTTTTTTTGAGACAGGAGCCTCAAGCTGTCCCCCTGGGTAGAGTGCCATGGCATCACAGCTCACAGCAACCTCCAACTCCTGGGCTCAAGTGAGTCTCCCTGCCTCAGCCTCCCAAGTAGCTGGGACCACAGGTGCCTGCCACAACGCCTGGCTATTTTTTGGTTGCAGCCGTCATTGTTATTTAGCAGACCCGGGCTGGATTTGAACCCGCCAGGTCTATGTGGCTGACACCTTAGCTGCTTGAGCCATAGGCACTGAGCCAAGAAAGACATTGTTAAGAGCATAAAAACAGGGTGGCGCCTGTGGCTCAAAAGGGTAGGGCACCGGCCCCCTATGCCAGAGGTGGTGGGTTCAAACCCAGCCCCGGTCAAAAATAAAAAATAAATAAATAAAATAAAATAAAATAAACCTAAAAAAAAAAAAGAGCATAAAAACATAAGCCTCAGACCAGGAGAAAATATACACAATATATCTGTCTTTCAAAATGGTTCATAACAAAAATGTGTGAAGAGCTCCTATGGATTAAGAAAAAAACAACCTAATTTAAAAATGAGTAAAAACCTTGAACATATACTTTTTATTTATTTATTTATTTATTTATTTATTTATTTATTTATTTATTTTGAGACAGAGTCTCATTATGTCACCCTCAGTAGAGTACTGTGGTGTCATAGCTCACCGCAACTTTTGGGCTTAAGTGATTCTCTTGCCTCAGCCTCCCAAGTAGCTGGGACTACAGGCACCCACCACAATGCCTGGCTGTTTTTTTTTCTGTTGCAGTTGTCATTGTTGCTTAGCTGGCCCTGGCTGGGTTCGAACCCGCCAGCCTTGGTATGTGTCCAGCGCTGTAACCACTGTACTACGGTGCTGCGCCCTGAATATATACTTTATAAAGTAAGATTTATAAATGGCTGATATGTCATCAGTCATCAGAGAAACAAAAATATATATATTTTTTTTTTTGAGACAGATCCTCAACCTGTCCCCCTGGGTAGAGTGCCATGGCATCACAGCTCACAGCAACCTCCAACTCTTGGGCTCAAGGGAGTATCCTGCCTCAGCCTCCCAAGTAGCTGGGACCACAGGCACCTGCCACAACGCCTGGCTATTTTTTGGTTGCAGCCATCGTTGTTGTTTGGCGGGCCGGGACTGGATTCGAACCCACCACCTTGGGTGTATGTGGCTGGCACCTTAGCCACTTGAGCCACAGGCGCTGAGCCCAGAGAAACAAAATTTAAAACTACAATATGGAACTAGTAAACACCCACTGGAATGCCTGAAATTTAAAAGATTATAAAAAATATTCAAGGGGATCAATCCTTCTATAGTTTGATCATTTGCCCCCACAAAATTCACATGTTGGAACCTAACACCCAACGTGTGATAGTATTAAGAGATGAAGCCTTGGCTCAGCACCTGTAGCACAGCGGTTACAATGTCAGCCACATACACCAAGGCTGGCAGGTTCAAACCCAGCCCTGGCCAGCTAAAACAACAATGACAACTGCAACAACAACAAGAAAGGGTGGCCAGGCGTTGGGGTCTCACTCTTGCTCAGGCTGGTCTCAAACCTGTGAACTCAGGGCAATCCACCTGCCTCGGCCTCCCAGAATGCTGGGATTACAGGCATGAGACACCTGGTCCGACCTTCATACTAGTTTTAGAAATATGACTGCTTTAATAATAATATGACTAGAAACTTACCTATTTTTGTGAAGTGCATAGTCTTAGATTTCTTCCAAATCATGTAATTTGGCATTAATTCCATCTCCAGGGGTTCTTTGAGAGTTATAAGGAGTATAGATATTTAGCAATGATGGAATACCCAAGAGTAGTCTTTCTTTCTTTCTTTCTTTCTCTATCTGTCTCTCTCTCTCTCTCTCTGTCTCCCTCTCTCTCTCTCTCTTCCTCCCTCCCTTTCTTTTTCTCTCTTTCTTTCAAGACAGAGTGTCTCTCTGTCACTCAGGCTAGAGTACAGTGGTGTCATGACATCTCACTGCAACCTCCAATTCCTGTGCTTAAGTGATTCTCCTACCTCAGTCTACTGATTACTGGGGACTACAGGTGACACAATGCCTGGCTAACTTATTTTTATTTTTATTTTTATTCTTTTATTTAATTATTTATTTTTTGAGACAGAGCCTCAAGCTGTCCCCCTGGGTAGAGTGCCGTAGCATCACAGCTCACAGCAACCTCCAACTCCTGGGCTCAAGCAAGTCTCCTGCCTTAACCTCCCAAGTAGCTGGGACCACAGGCACCCGCCATAACACCCGGCTATTTTTTGGTTGCAGCCATCATTGTTGTTTGGTGGACCTGGCTGGACTTGAACCCACCACCTTAGGTGTATGTGGCTGGCGCCTTAGCCACTTGAGCCACAGGCACCGAGCCTTTATTTTTATTTTTGGTAGACCCTCTTGCTCAGGCTGGTCTTGAACTCCTGAGTTCAAGGGATCATCCTGCCTTGGCCTCCCAGAGTTCTAGGATTACAAGTGCGAGCCACCTCACCCAGCCCCAAGAGTCCTTAGTTTGGGAGATTACACTAGGCCTGTTTTATTTATTTGTTCATTCATTCCTACATTCCTTCTACCCTTTCCTCGTTCTTAGTCCTTGCTGTGGATGAGTGTAATCCCTTGAAAGCTGGCCTCTTTGGTTTCAGTGCTCTATTTCATACCTCTGGTCCAGTGCCAGAGCGGACAGACATTAAACAGCAGCACTCAGAGCCTATTTTAGTCACAAAGACTTCGAATGACATCCTATCAGTAAAGTACCTAACAGAGAAAGGGGCTTCACAGATTGTGCTGTAGAGGCAAAACTTCCCCTTTGTCCTCTGAAGGTTCACTAAAAAAAGAACTGAAAGAGGCAGATTAATAGAAGAAAAAGGCACACAGGTTTATTTTAACGTGCATGGGGGAGAAAACTCATAGGAGAATGATTACCCTGTAACCCAGAGGGGTGCAGGTGCTTCTACACCATTCTTCATAAGGGAGGAGAAACCAGGGAATGTAAACAATTCCTCAGACCTTGTTTGAGGGGTCATACAGGATTGGTAGGGATCGTGAATGGACCCAGGTGACAGAAATTAACTTGTAAGTAATTCTTTTTGAATTTGAGCCTGAGGGGCAGACATTATACTTTGAAAAAAATCCATCCAGGTGGGGTTTCATTCCTCAATCTTCTTTTCTTTGATAGATTATAAGGTTTCAGGAAGGAGATGGTGAAGGGTCTCTTTGGAGGACCCAATCCTGAGACAGAAAAGAGAGTGTCAGCCTCTTCCATCATCTATTGACCTCCAAGGGCCCCGATTAAAAATAATCAGCATCCCAGGGTACTTATTTTGGGGTGACATTCCCTGGGCTTCTTCAGTCCTTTTTCCCAGAGCACTATGGGGTCTCCTCTGCACAACTTCTCTCTTGTAGGTCCTTAGATCTTTTTTTTTGCAGTTTTTGGAGGGTTTGAACCCACCACCTCTGGTATATGGGGCTGGTACCCTACTCCTTTGAGCCACAGGTGCCACCCATCTTCTTTTTTTTTGAGACAGAGTCTCACTATGTTGCCCTTGGTAGAGTACCATGCATCACAACTCACAGCAACCTCAAACTCTTGGGCTGAAGTGATTCTCTTGCCTCAGCCTCCCAAGTAGCTGGGACTACAAGCGCCCATCACAACACCCGGATATTTTTTGGTTGTACTTGTCATTGCTGTTTGGCAGGCCTGGGCTGGATTCAAACTGGCCAGCTCCAGTGTATGTGGCTGGTGCCCTAGCTGCTGAGCTACAGGGGCTGAGCCTAGGTCCTTAGATCTTACTTTGAAAACCAGTGACTTAGAGGCAGTTAAAGATTTTTTTACAAAACATAGTTTATAAAAATATCAGTGAAGTCTTTCATAAGGAATGACATTTCAAGTGGTGTGTGCATGTCGGCACATTTTCAGAATCAATGAGTGGAAATTTAGCTCGTGTTTACCATAGGGTATGTACATATTCTAACGAGCAGAAAGGGTAGGTTGTGTTTCCAAAAGCAATCTACCTTTTACCTAACAGCTAGCTTGGATAGGGTGACCAGACGTTCCGCTTTTGGCGGGACAGTCCCTCTTTTCAACAATTTGTCCCGCATCCTGTGGGTTTTAAAAAACTCCCGATTTTTGGAAAGAATGCATGGAACCGGCAGGAGAACAAGAAGGGAATATACGGTTTTCGGCTGCCATGTGGCTGTTTCGCCAGAATGAGTTTTATATTATTTTTGTTAATTTTATAATGTTAAACTGTAATAATAACAAATAATTGCTGAGAAGTGATTATCGAGAACTGCTTATCAAAGTTTGCATTGTTGTCAGGCCCTGCCCGACCCTCAGCCCCGCCCCCATCCCGCCTTACCGATGTTAAAATATGGTCACCCTAAGCTTGGAGTAAGTAGCAATGCTCAGCTCTTCACCCACAGAATGGATTGCAGTGAGGGGGTGACATACACAGGGCTTAGCTACAGGCCAGCTGTGACCCCATCTCCCTCTGACTCAAGTTAGCTGGTCCAAATGCTAACTGTAGATCGTGTTCTATTGGGTGAGCTGGTTTGTGACGCTGTAACAAATGAACCCCACACCTCTGTGGTTTAACACACCACGTGTTTCCAGCCCATGTCACATGTGCAACCTAACATCAGTCAATGTTTATGGGAGGGCGCTGCTCAGCGCAGTTATACCAGGACTTAGCTTGGTGGGATCCCTGTCTCAAAGGATGCTCTCTCAGTCAGGCAAGCAGGAAAAGGGACTGTGGCTCTTAAATCTTTTGCCCAGAGAGACATGTCACTTTCTCTTTTTGTTCACCAAAGCAAGTCCCATTAGGCCAGTTTTTATCAGGATCATTAAAGTGTGTGGAATACATAAATGAATGAACAGACAGCATTGTGAGTTGAGTCGTGCCTCCTCCTTCAAATTCATATATCAAAGCCTTAAGTCCTGGGCAGTGCCTGTGGCTCAAAGGAGTTGGGCAGCGGCCCAATATGCTGGAGGTGGTGGGTTCAAACCCAGCCCCAGCCAAAAATTACCAAAAAAAAAAAAAAAATCCTTAAGTCTAAGGTGACCAGACATCCCACTTTTGGCGGGACAGTCCTGATTTTTAACAATTTGTCCCCTGTCCCGCGGCATTTTTAAAAAGTCCCGATTTTTGGAAAGAATGCACGACAAGCTAGGGAATGCGGGAGAACAGGAAGGGAATATACGGTTTTCGGCTGCTATGTGGCTATTTCACCAGGATATGAGTTTTATATTATTTTTGTTAATTTTATAATTTTAAACTTAAACAATAACAAATAATTGTTGAGAACTGATTATTGAGAACTGCTTATCAAAGTTTGCTTTGTTGTCAGGCACCACCCCCCTCCCCCCCCAGTCAATGGTGTCCCGCTTTACAACAATGTTAAAATCTGGTCACCTTACTTAAGTCCCATCCCTCAGAATGTGAATATATTTGGAGAGAGGTCCTTTATAGAAGTAATTAAGTTAAAATGACATTGTTGGGCTGGGCCCTACCTAATATGATTTGTGCCCTTTTAAGAAGAGGAATTCAGGCTTGGCGCCCATAGCTCAGTGGGTAGGGCACTGGCCACATGCACCAGGGCTGGCGGGTTCCAACCCCGGCCTAGCCTGAGCCTGCTAATCAACAATGACAACAACAACAAAAAATAGCTGGGCGTTGTGGCAGGTGCCTATAGTCCCAGCTACTTGGGAGGCTGAGGCAAGAGGATCACTTGAGCCCAAGAGTTGGAGGTTGCTGTGAGCTGTGATGCCACGGCACTCTACCAAGGGTGACATAGTGAGACTCTGTCTCAAAAAAAAAAAAAAAAGGCAATCAGGACACAGATAACACACAGAGGGCTAACTGTGAACACTGCCAGCCATGGAGGGAGGCCTCAGAAGAAACCAGCTCTGCCAACACCTTGACATTAGACTTCTGTCCTCCAGAACTGTAAGAAAATACATTTCTGTTGTTTAAGCCCCTAGGTCTGTGGTATTTTATTGTGACAACCTTCTATTCAATGAGCTAACTAGTTGAATTTAACAATTTTTCATTGAATATACGCTTACTTTACAGTGCTAGGTGTAGGCTGGATGGTGAAGGCAGGGCCTCTTGCCCTTAAATGGCCTCTGGTTTAGTGAGGCAGATAAACACGGTGGTGAGGAATGATTCAACACAGCTCAGCAATGCATATGCACTATCAGTATACATCCCTCTACGACATACAGTCGTGTGTCTCTTAACAACACGATCTAAGAAATGCATCATGAGGCAATTTAGTCATTGTTTGAACATCATGTATTGTGCCTACACAAACCTAGATGGTGCAGCCTGCCGCACACCTAGACGACAGGGTATGGCCTGTTGCTCTGAGGCTACAGACCCTTACAGCTAGCTACCGTCCTGAATGCTGTAGGCAACTATAACACAGTGGCAAGTATTTATGTATCTAAACATGGAAAAGAGACAGTAAAATATGATATAAAAGATCAAAAATAGTGCATCTATATAGAGCTGCTCCATTATAATCTCCTACATGGGATTATAATCTTTTATTTATTTGTTTATTTATTTTTGCAGTTTTTGGCTGGGGCTGAGTTTGAACCCTCCACCTCCAGGATATGGGGCCGGTGCTCTACTCTTTTGAGCCACAGGCACAGCCTGGGATTATAATCTTTTAATAGGACTACTATTGACTACCTGGTGTGTTGTCATTTGAAATGTCCTTATGTGGTGCATGACTATACCAAACGGATATGTTTTGGCCCAAACTTTTCACCTGGCCATATCACCATTGTTTTAGCAAAGGCTTTTTAGTTGTGGGTTTTTTTGTTTGTTTTTTTTGAGACAGAGTCTCACTCTATTTCCCTGGGTAGAGTGCTGTGGGGTCATAGCTCACAGCAACTTCAGATTTTTGGGCTCAAGCAATCCTCTTGCTTCAGCCTCCCAAGTAGCTGGGACTACAGGCACCTGCCACAACATCTAGCTAGTTTTTTCCATTTTTAGTAGAGATGGGGTCTCGTTCAGGCTGTAGAAATCCACTTGCCTTAGCCTCCCAAAGTGCTATAGGGGTCCTCAAACATTTTTTTTTTTTTTTTTTTGAGATGGAGCCTCAAGCTATCCCCCTGGGTAGAGTGCCCTGGCATCACAGTTCACAGCAACCTCCAACTCCTGGGCTCAAGAGAGTCTCCTGCCTCCGCCTCCCAAGTAGCTGGAACCACAGGCACCCGCCACAGTGCCCGGCCATTTTTTGGTTGCAGCCATCATTGTTGTTTGGCGGGCCTGGGCTGAGGATTCGAACCCGCCACCTTAGGTGTACGTGGCTGGTGCCTTAGCCGATTGAGCCACAGGCACCGAGCCACCTCAAACTTTTTAAACAGGGGGCCAGTTCACTGTCCCTCAGACTGTTGGAAGGCCAGACCTCGGGCCTCAGGACGAGTCAGCTGCTAAGCAGGACAGGCAACGGAGGCAAAAGCACCCTGCGGGCTGGATAAATGCCCTAGGCGGGCCATAGGTGGCCCACAGGCTGTAGTTTGAGGATGCCTGTCTAGGATTATAGGCATGAACTACTAAGCTCAGCAACTGTAAGTGGTAAAGTGTGCACCCGGCACAGTCAACATAGACTCCCCATGGCTCCGAAGTTAAAACAGAACCAGGTGGCCATGGCTGGGGGAAGGAGCAGTCATCTACTCTCTGTTCTTGTTACTACAAGTTTGGCACTTATCCCTGAGGCCACATCAGAAGAAGGAAGACAAATGGTTTGAGGAGAAGGAAGAGCAGTTGATTCATTTGCCCGTAAGTGGGGAGGTTGTCAGACTCTATCTTAAAGTCCCAGCATCCTGCCTCTGAGTAGAAATACAGAGCTACAAAGGGGAGGCCTTCAGCCTCAGGCTGTTTATTGATACTTAGAGTTGAAGTTCTGACTCATCCCATCCCATCTTTGGCCAAGGCAGTCTCCTGACCTCTGCCTGGACAATTCCCTTCAGACATCTTCTGTGGTACAAGGAACAAAAGACACTGTCCTTCCCCTCCCAACCTGAGGCAGGAGTGCAGGTTTTAATTCCCAAGGATGTTTCAGGGAGACAGAAAACATTTTTACTATTTTTCAGGCCATTGCCCCTGTTACATTCTCAGAAAGATGTAAAAGTACCACAGGACCTCCCTTTCTTTCTTTCTTTCTTTTTTTTAGAGACAGAGTCTCAATTTGTTGCCCTCGGTAGAATGTCATGGTGTCACAGCTCACAGCAACCTCCAACTCTTGGGCTTAAGCGATTCTCTTGGCTCAGCCTCCCAAGTAGCTGGGACTACAGGTGCCCATCACAACACCCGGCTATTTTGTTGTTGTTGTTGTTGCAGTTGTCATTGTTGTTTTTTTAGCTGGCCTGGGCTGAGTTCAAACCCTCCAGCCTCAGCGTATATGGCCAGCGCCCTACTCACTGAGCTACGGCACCGCCCAGGACCTCACTTCCTACAATCAAGCCAAACCAGTTCCTGTTGTCAGTGCCAAGATGAACTGTGACCAGACCCACTCCTTACCCACACCCCCCCTAAACAGGCCATTTGAAAGAAACATCTGTCAGAGACTTCTGGCTTGGGGCTTGAGAGCAAACTAATCAGAGTTCACCTGCTTAGGCCAATCAGGGCTCAGCTATGTCAACCACCCAGAACTAAGCAAGTTTCGATCCTTCATTTGTATAAACGCCTGACTGCGCACCTGGCTGGGACCTTTTGCTATACACGGCACCACTCACATACACCTTTCCTGATTTGCAAACTGTTCACTAGAATAAAGACTCCTTCCTCCAAATCCCACTTCAAAGAACTTTTGTCCACACAAATAACAGAAACCAGCACAAGTAGCTCTAAGTAAAACTGCAAGGTAAGGAGTTTTTGTTTGTGTTTGTTTTTGGAGGCCACAGAGCAATCCATGAGAATGCAGCAGGACCTGCCAGCACAGAAAACAGTTTCTAGAGAGTCATCAGGAATCACCTTCTCATCCTTCATCTCTCTCCATAGGTCTGTTTATTCTCTCTCTCTCTCTTTTTTTTGTTTTGCAGTTTTTGGGCAGGGCTGGGTTTGAACCTGCCACCTCTGGCATATGGGGCTGGCGCCCTACTCCTTTGAGCCTCAGGTGCCGCCCCTATTCTCATTTTCTGCAGCCGGTGTTCTTTGTTTCTCCGTGGAAATGGTGCAGATTGACAGCATTCCAGCCCAGGGTCTATGACACTTCTTATTTTCCAGCTGCAGCACCACAAGCTGGTGGTGACTCAGTGTTCTGGTGCTCTTGCCTCAGACTCCCAAGTAGCTGAGACTACAAGCGCCCACCACAACACCCAGCTATTTTTTTTGTTGTACTTGTCATTGTTGTTTAGCAGGCCCAGCTGGGTTCGAATCTGCCAGCCCCAGTGTATGTGGCCGGTGCTCTAGCTGCTGAGCTACAGGCACCGAGCCTGTGTATTTTTTTTTTTAATCATTATCTTTATACCCATTCCAATCAGGCTTTCATCCCACCATTTCATCAAAAATTGCTCTTGTTAAAGTTACCAATGAACTCCCACTACTAAATCCAGTGGTCATTTTTTTTTAAGAACAGCCTTACTGAGATATAATTCACATACCATACAATTCACCCATTTGAAGTATAGTGTACAATTTAATGATTTTTGGTATATTCACAGATATGCACAAGCATCACCAATGATCACAATGGTCAATATTTAATCTTCCTTTTACTTGTCCTATGGGTAGCATTTGACGCAGTTGATCACCCTTTTCTCCTTGAAACGTTTTCTCTAGTTGGCCTTCAGGGTATCATGGTCTTTTGGTTTTTCTACTTCCTCATCTCCACTCAACTGGCTGTGCTTTTCTTCTCACTTGACCACATTCTAGAGAATGGAGTGCCCCTAGGTGTAGTGATCTCATTCAGTTTCATAGGTTGTTTTTGTTTTTTTTAATTAATTTTTTTTATTACAGATTCATAGAATATGAAAACTAGAGGACTACTAACCTACATATGCATTTTAAAAACTAGGAAACAGGTACCAGAGATAACTCATCAGGAATACCTAAAATTCAATTCTCCTTTTTCTTTAGATCAATAAATTACAGTAGATTTCATGGTTACTGTCAGATGAGATAAATATGCAATACATAACATCATTAGGTTTTGACTTGTGTTCTTTCATGTACAGTCTCATAGCTTTTAATACCATCCCTTAGTTCAATACTACCAAGTTAATACCATTCCTTGATTTAATACTGCCATCTCTGGCTCAGATGGCTTCTACCAACTCCATACTTGTATTTGCAACTACCTGCTTCATGTCCCATGAGGATTCTAACAGGCAATCCCACATTGATCACTTGAGCTCCTGCATATTCCCCAGCGGAATTAGCCCTGCTTCACTCAGTCTTCCCTGCCTCAGTTGACGGCAATTTCAGCATTCTAGTTTTGTTTGTGTGTGTGTGTTTTTTCTTTTGTTTTTGTTTTTCTTTTTGAGACAGAGCCTCAAGCTGTCTCCCTGGGTAGAGTGCCATGGCATCACAGCTCACAGGAACCTCCAACTCCTGGGCTCAAGTGAGTCTCCTGCCTCAGCCTCCCAAGTAGCTGGGACCACAGGCGCCTGCCACAATGTCCGGCTATTTTGGGGTTGTAGCTGTTATTGTTTTTTTTTTTTTTTTTGGTGGGCCCGGGCTGGATTCAAACCCGCCATCTTGGGTATATGTGGCCGGCGCCTTAGCCACTTGAGTAGCGTGACCAGATGTCCCACTTTTTAACAATTAGTCCCGTGTACCGCAGTGTTTTTAAGAAGTCCCGATTTTTGGAAAGAATGAACAAACGGGCTGGAGAACAGGAAGGGAATATACAGTTTTCAGCTGCCATGTGGCTATTTCGCCAGGATGAGTTTTATATTATTTTTGTTAATTTTATGTTAAACTGTAATAATAACAATAATTGTTTTGTTTGTTTGTTTTTTGTGGTTTTTTTGCAGTTTTTGGCTGGGGCTGGGCTTGCACCCACCACCTCCGGCATATGGGGCTGGTGCTCTAGCCCTTTGAGCCACAGGCACCACCCAATAACAAATAATTGTTGAGGCTCAGCGCCTGTGGCTCAAGTGGCTAAGGCGCCAGCCACATACACCTAATGTGGCGGGTTCAAATCCAGCCTGGCCCACCAAACAACAATGATGGCTGCAACCAAAAAAATAGCCAGGTGTTGTGGTGGGCACCTGTAGTCCCAGCTACTTGGAAGGCCGAGGCAGGAGACTCGCTTGAGCCCAGCAGTTGGAGGTTACTGTGAGCTGTGATGTTACAGCACTCTACCCACGGGGACAGCTTGAGGCTCTGTCTCAAAACAAAACAAAACAAAACAAAACAAATAATTGTTGAGAAGTGATTATTGAGAACCGCTTATCAAAGTTTGCATTGTTGTTAGGTCCTGCCCTTCCCCTCCCCCCCATGTTGTCCCACTTTACCAATGTTAAAATCTGGTCACCCTACACTTGAGCCACAGGTGCTGAGCCTGTGTGTTTGTTTTTTGAGACAGAATCTCACTCTGTCACTTTGGGTAGAGTGCATGGCATCCTCATAGCTCATAGCAACCTCAAACTCTTGGGCTCAAGAGATCCTTTTGCCTCACCCTTCTGAGTAACTGGGACTACAGGTACATGCCACTATGACTGTCTAGTTTTTTCTATCCTTCTAACTGTTCTGGCTGAAATTTTGGAGTTATCCTTTATGTCATCTCTCATACACATTGTATTCAATCTATCAGTAAATCCTGTTGGCTGTACTAATATATATCCTGAGCCCCATACACCTCTCCCACTTGGTTCAAGAGGGTAATATGTCCAGATTGGGTTGCCGAAATAGCCTCTGAAGGGGTTATACTTAGCTTTTATCCTGTTCCTGACAATCTATTCTCAACACAGCAACCAGAGTGACTTTTCTTTTTGAGACAGAGTCTCACTATGTCACCTTCGGTAGAGTGCTGTGGCATCACAGCTCATACAACCTCCAGCTCTTGGGCTTAGGTGATTTTTTTGAGACAGAGCCTCAAGCTATTGCCCTGGGTAGAGTGCTATGGCATCATAGCTCACACCAACCTCCAACTCCTGGGCTTAAGCGATTCTCTTGCCTCAGCCTCCAGAGTAGCTGGGACTACAGGCGCCTGCCACAATGCCTGGCTATTTTTTTTTGGTTGTAGTTGTCATTGTTTAGCAGGCCTGGGCTCGATTTGAACCCACCAGCTCTGCTGTATGTGTCTGGTGCCTTAACTGCTTGAGCCACAAGTGCTGAGCTGGGCTTAGGTGATTTTCTTGCTTCAGTCTCCCAAGTAGTTGGGATTACAGGCACCTGCCACAACGCCCGGCTATTGTTTTGTTGCAGTTTGGTGGGGGCTGGGTTCAAACCCACCACCCTTGGTATATGGGACCGGTGCCCTACTCACTGAGCCAGAGGCGCTGCCTGACTATGATTGTTTTTTATGTCCATTCCTTATGTTTATTTATAGCTAGAAAGTAAACTCTCCCAAAACAAGAATCTGCTTATTGATGTATTCCACATGTCTAGTACAATGCCTAAATACTTGTTTAATGAATGAATGAGAAATGTGAATAATATCTACTCTAAAAAACTACTGAAGAGATTCTCCAAAACAAGAATCTGCTTATTGATGTATTCCAATTGTCTAGTACAATGCTTAAATACTTGTTTAATGAGTGAATGATAAATGTGAATAATATCTACTCTAAAAAGCTACTGTAGAGATTAAATAACAGGCAAAGGTCCTGACACACAATGGACACCCAACCAATGTTAGATTCCTAAATCCCTCCTCCCCCTTCCAAATTGTTCACCAATTGCCTGCTCTCACAGTACTGCCCCCTCCCTCTTCTCCTGAAATTTTCACCATTCTAATCTCTCCTTTGAGTTTAAGTCTAGGAAAATCCTACCAAAGGCTAACGATGTCATCTTAAAATAAAAGCCCGGGAGACCAACTTTACCCATTATCATAACTGTTCGTCAAAATAGCAAATTGTCATCCAGAGAAACAAAAAGCCCTGGTGGCCAAGTAAATGTTCTTGTTATTGGAGTTGGAGGTTTATTCCACTGATTTTTTTTTCTTGAGACAGTCTCACTGTGTCACCCTCAGTAGAGTGTTGTGGCATCACAGCTCACAGCAACCTCCAACTCTTGGGTTTAAGCAATTCTGTTGCCTCAGCCTCCCAAGTAGCTGGGACTACAGGCACCTGTCACAACGCCCGAGTATTTTTTTTGTTGCAGTTGTCATTGTTGTTTTGTAGGCCCGGGCCGGGTTGGAACTCACTGGCCTCGGTGTATGTGGCTGGTACCCTACCCACTGAGCTACAGGCACCATCTATTCCATTGATTTTTATTTTATTTATTTATTTATTTTTTTGTTGTTGCAGTTTGGCTAGGGCTGGGCTTGAACCCTCCATCCTCAGTATATGGGACCAGCGCCCTACCCCCTGAGCCACAGGTGACACCCTATTCCAGTGATTTCTAAAATCATCTTTATTGAAGTATAATTTATGTACAATACAGTTTATGTGCACTGTTCGATGAGTCTTGACAAATGTATAGGTAATTGTATTGGCATTTAGGTCATTTGGGATTATGCAGGTCCAGGGATACTGTTTAGGAAAGGGGACATCAGGGCTCTTGGAAACATAATCAAATGGGAATAAGTGGAGACAGCAAAGGCCAGACTGATAATTGGTCTTGGGGTCTCACTGCACAGGATCTGGACCTCTAGAATGCCTGGCACTTCAGGGCACCTCCTGGCTCTCCAGAGGGAAAGAGCCAGCTCCCTTTTTCGCCACCCTCACGTTTGTTTAGGCCAGTAGGTGAGACCTGGATCTGAGTTTTGGCTCTCCTCTGCCCTGCAATTCTCCTACCAACACTCGTGCCCTCCATTCGCCCCCAACTCTGGGAGGGGGGCTCTCCAGCCTGCGACCACCAAGCTTCATCGCTGCCACCACTAACTACCACAGGGCCCCATAGCCTCTCCAACCATAGTTAGGAACAGGCTTCAGATCCGTTGCAACTCCGCGGTCAGGGAAAAACAAAACAGCTGAGTCGGGTCCCCCATTCGGATCTGCCGTTCTCAGGTCCCTTAGGTCCCTAGGGCTCACTGCCTCTGAAGGCACAAACCTTTGAGCCCGCCTACCGACCAGGTCTTTTCTTCCACCCCTCTGGGGCTGAAACCCTCAAAGGGCTGGTTGCAGGTTCAGCTTTCGCTTAGAGATGGCAGCTCTGAATTCGAGGTAGCTGGGGAAACTGAGGCAGGATTGGGGATTCTGCATGTAAGGTCAGACGCTGGCCGCAGACTCCTACTCACACCTGGAATAGCCCTTCCGAAAGTCCAATGCAATCAATACCAATCCAAGAAGAAACTGCTGGGGCCCTGGTAAATGCCAGGGAGAGTGAAGCACCGCCCACGCGGCTGGGACATCTCAGGGGTGGGGCCGGGGGGCGGGTTCCTGGAGGAGGGCGGGCAGACCTAGGCTACCCGGTGTGCCAGCCCGGCCCTGCACAGTGTTGGTGGCGGTGGTGGTTCTTGCCTGTGTCTCCCATTCAGGTTGTACTCGAACTTACCGCCATGGAGGAAATCCAGGAACCTCTGAGCGGTAAGCTCCGACTGTGCTTCTCTCCTGCTGCCCGGACCAGCCTCTTACTGCTCAGGCTCAACGATGCGACTCTGCGGGCTCTGCAAGAGTGTCAGCGACAACAGGTGCGGCCGGCAACCTTCTTCCCTAGGCCCTACCCTCGGGACGTTAAGCCTCAGCCAGCGACCCTGGAGAAGGGACCTGGGGAAAGAGAGCGGCATCTGTGGGCTCCGGCTTCCCCACCTCTCCAGGTGAAGCCCGCGAGGCAGGTGCCCCAGGGCTCCTAACACCAGATCCTGGGGACACCGCTTCACCTGCGCTCAGCTCAGGTCGTCTGTGCTCTCCTCGCAGGTACACCCAGTGATCGCTTTCCAAGGCCACCGAGGGGTAAGTGCAGGCCCAGGCTGTGTGAGCGAGGCGAGGTGAGAAGCACAAACGTGGGCTCCGGGAAGGCGCGGCACGAGCTGGAGCCTGCCTCCGGTCACAGTCTGAGGAAGTTCTGAGAACTGAACCCCAAGTGGGACAAGGGGGCTGTTGGGGTTGTGCTCCCAAGAGGCTGTGGTTAAGGGGACTGTGCCATTCTGGCCTCCTGGGGAACTCAGGCCCAGCTGCACCTGGTGTGCTAACGAGCCCCTGGGGATCCATCTTCAGTCTTAGGCTGTCTGGGGAGGAGGGGCGTTGGCAGGAGGGGGAGGGGCTGACTTCATGGGTCTTATGGCCTCTTCCCCACCCCAGTATCTGAGGCTCCCAGGCCCGGGCTCATCCTGCCTCTTCTCCTTCATACTGTCCCAGTGTGGGCAGGAGGGCGCTGGTGGTAGCTTGGATCTTGTGTGCCAGCGTTTAAGCAGGTGAGGGAAAACAGGTAGTAGGTAAGAAAGGGTTTGTGGGAAGGGGGGAGGGGAACGTGGAGAGGTTTTTTAAAAGCTCTTTACCCTCCTGTTTTTTTTCTACCACTTCTTTCCAGATCTGGGCCTAACCGCCTCCACTGCCTGGGTCCACTCAGGGAGCGCCTCACTGTTTGGGCAGCCATGGATTCTATCCCAGCCCCATCATCAGCTCAGGGACACAACCTTACTGAAGATGCCAGACAGCCTGAGAGTTGGCAGAACACAAGAGACTATCCTGAAAGAGAAGCAGTATCACAGTCACAGATGGCAGTAGAAGAGGTGAGGCCAGAAACTGCAGGGAATTTTGATAAGGAAAGCCTTAAGTCCAGGGAGGTGAGTGCTTCTGCCCCTTTCCCTACCAGGTGTCAGATCCACTGGCAAACAACCAAGGACAGTCACTCCCAGGATCCTCAAAGGAGCACATGGCACAGTGGGAAGCAAGGTACTTGGAACAGGGTGGGACTAACATAGGAAGCCCAGGTGTTGTCTTCCTCTCTAATCTCCACTCTTAAATAGTATAATAGATGATGTAGACCAGCGGTTCTCAACCTATGGGTCGAGACCCCTTTGGACTGTATTAAAAGTTCTCTGCATTAGGAAAGTTGAGAACCACTTATCTAGACCCACCTCCTACCCTGGTCTTCATCCCTTAAAATATTCTAGGAACCAGACCCATCTTCCAAACAGAGAGCCCGAGCAGGCACTGCCTTCCTCTGCCACCCGGAAACGCCTAGACAAGGTAAGAGAGAGTACATTAAATCAAGCTAAAATTTAAAAATTGAGAGCACTCAGCCTGGGAACATAACAAGACCCTGTCCCTGCAAAAAAATTAAAAAATTAGCAGGGTATGGTGGCATATACCTGTAGTCTAGGCTGTGACTTGGGAGGCTGAGGCAGGAGGATGCCTTGAGCCTAGGAGTTTGGAGTTATGGTGAGCAATGATGAAGTCACTGCACTCCAGCCTGGGTGACAGCATGAGATTTTTATCTCAAAAAAATAAAGTTAAATAAAAATTGGGGCTTGGCGCCTGTGGTTCAAGCGGCTAAGGCGCCAGCCACATACACCTAAGGTGGCAGGTTCGAATCCAGCCCGGGCCCACCAAACAACAATAATGGCTGCAACCAAAAAATAGCCGGGCATTGTGGCGGGTGCCTGTGGTCCCAGCTACTTGGGAGGCTGGGGCAGGAGACTTGCTTGAGCCCAGGAGTTGGAGGTTGCTGTGAGCAGTGATGCCATGGCACTCTACCCAGGGGGACAGCTTGAGGCTCTGTCTCAAAAAAAAAGACCAGCCTCAGCAACATAGAGAGACCCCATCTTTACAAAAGCTAAGAAAAATTAGTCAGGCATGGTGGCATGTACCTGTAGTCCCAGCTAGTTGGGAAGCTGAGGCAGGAGGGTTGCTTAAGCCCAAGGCTACAGTGAGCTATGACTATATCACTGTGCTATAGCCTGGATGACACAAAGAGACTCCATCTCAATAAAAAAAAAAAAAACTAAATGTTTTAATAAGCTTTAAGGAACATACCTCAAGAAGTACCTACTGACCCACAGCCAGCTGCAGATGTTTCTCCTACTCTGATGACCACTGGACGTGGTCATTGCAAATGGCCTCTACCCAGGTCAAACCTTTATGTGGTGATGGCTAGCCTAGCCCCCTTGGCAAAATAACACTTCTGTGCCTTCTCTCTTCTGGGTTTCCTTTCTTCCTCTCTACTCAGAGCAAAACCACTTAAAGAATTCTGTTCATGGTACCACCTGTGTCTAGCACGTCTATGTTGCATCTCCTGAGATCATTAGGAGCCTTAAGAAAGATCTGGGGCTTGGTGCTCGTAGTTCAGTGGTTAGGGCACCAGACACATATACTGGGGCTAGTAGGTTTAAACCCGGCTCAGACCTACTAAACAACAATGACAACGGTTTGGCGCCTGTGGCTCAATCGGCTAAGGGGCCAGCCACATACACCTAAGGTGGCGGGTTTGAATCCCCAGCCTGGGCCCGCCAAACAACAATGATGGCTGCAACCAAAAAATGGCCGGGCGTTTTGGCGGGCGCCTATAGTCCCAGCTACTTGGGAGGCTGAGATAGGAAACTCGC